>JAMYWD010001758.1:0-15914 GCA_028583415.1 Protea cynaroides
GAAGTGGCTTCCTCTTCTTACCCTAAAGTTCTAGAGGAAAACCGTATGCTCTACAATCAAGTACAAGATCTAAAAGGGAGCATCAAAGTTTTCTGTAGAATGATGCCCTTCTTGCTAGGGCAATCTATGGGGCAGTCTACTGTAGAAAATGGGGTTATGATGATTGTCAATCCCTTTAAGCAGGGTAAAGATGTAAGGAAAATTATTTTGTTTAATAGAGTATTCAAAACAAATGCAACACAACTGCAAATATTGGCTGACAGCGAACCTTTGATGAGATCTATTCTAGACACAGGGAAAACAAGGGCTCCACTTGTTTTTTTTTTTCCTTCTAAATCTACTTCAATATTCTTCCCCCTTTTTTTAGGCCTTGAAGTGGCTTCCTTTTCTTACCATAGAGTTCTAGAGAAAAACGTATGCTCTACAATCAAGTACAAGATCTAAAAGGGAGCATCAGAGTTTTTTGTAGAGTGAGGCCCTTCTTACCAGGGCAAACTACGGGGTAACCTACTGTAGAATATATTGGAAAAAATGGGAATGTCATGATTGTCAATCCCCATAAGTAGGGTAAAGATGCGAGGAAATTTTTTTTCATTTAATAAAGTATTCAGAACAAATACAACACAAGTATTCCTCAATTTTTTTTTCTTCTAAATCTACTTCGATATTCTTCCTCTTTTTTTTTTATTAGATTCTTCTTCTTCCTTGAGATCAGTAGCAATCACGTTTCTCCACCAAAACCTCCGCCTGTTGGTATTATAGAAAGATTCTTGTCGTATGCTTTCAGGGTGCCACTGCAAGGGTTAGAAATAGAGGGGAAAACCTTGGCGAATCCGAAAGGATTGCAGTGGCAAAAAGCGGGTGGTTTGTCTGTCATTCCAATGGCTGCGATTGAGTAGTTCAGAAGATGGTTCCAACGACTGCCTCGGCGATTGAGTAGCTTAAAGGAGTCTGTGGTTTGTCTGTCATTCCAATGGCTGCGATTGAGTAGTTCAGAAGATGGTTCCAACGACTGCCTCGGCGATTGAGTAGCTTAAAGGAGTCTGTGGGTATCGTCATCGATGAAGAAAGGTTTCACAGAGGAGTCAAGGATTTTTTACTGTTTGTTAGATTTCACGATTTGGGGGTCGAGTAAAATATAAGTGTAACGGTAAAATGGCCTTTGACCATTACAATAAGGGCAGTATTGTTCCTGAAATTTTCAATTTGAGATGCCGTTATCAGCTAACGGGCCTCTACTAATGGGGTGGGTGTTTTTAATTAACTTTGTCAAAAGTTTGGGTGGTAGATGATGATTTCAGAAATCTGTGGGTGTAGTTGGTTTTCGACATAGTTTTTAGGTGATAAGATGAAATTTTTTCAAAAAACAAAAAAAGGATTTTTCCCAATGAAAAACATGGGTCAGTAGCATAACATATATATATATATATATATATATATATATATATATATATATATATATATATATATATATATATATATATATATATATATATATATATATATCCCAATGGTATATTTCCATTGTGTAAATTATTTATTGCAATATTAGTTTCCGTTGTGGAAACGAACTAATTTCATTGTGTAAAATATTTATTATAGACCACGTCATATAGGTTCCCATCGTGGAAAAGCTATATTATAGACAACAGACTGATTTTCGTTGTGCAAAATATTTATTATAGACTACGGAATATAGGTTTCCATTGTGTAAAATCTATATTATAGACCACGGAATGTCTTTTTCCATTATGGAAAATATAAACACCCACAGTATCTAGTTTCCATGGCTCAAAATGGCAACTGAATTTTTGCCCAAGGAACGGCAACGGAAATCTTAGTGTAAGTGTTGATTTTTGCCAACGGAAAATTTATTTAGGCAATGAAAATTTGCCAAAGTGGAAAATGCATATTGTTGTAGTGATCATTCCCATACTAGGGAGAGGAAACTTCGGTTGAGTGCTCATTTTGTTATCCTCTTTCGGATTTCCAAGTACAACTATATGCAACTACATCTTTATAATATGGTGCTGAATATATTTGTAAAAAAAAAATAGTAATGAAATAATGATGAATATAGCAATGAACATCCAAACATAGCATTTGAGCATCCAAATATAGTAGTGAGGGTATTTTAAATATAGCAGTGAGAGTGAGAGCGATGATTGTAGGAGCATGGTACAGATCAAGGATTGTGATGAGACGCAAGATCAATGGTCATGATTAATGTGTAGATCAATGGTGATGGTGAGGTGTAGATCACTGGTGATGGTGCTCAGATGATGTAGATAATGATTGGATGGTGTAGATGATAAGCAGATGGCTATGATGATGACCAAAAGGTTTGGATGATAATTGAATGGCCATGATGATCACCAAAAGATATGATAATTGGATGGCTAATCAATGGTATTGGTGATGAGATGAGTTGTTGAGGATGTGTGATCAGTGGATACATGGTGATTAGATGAGTGGTGTGATTAATTGGACAGATCGATGGTAATGATGTGATAAGACGAGTGAATGGTGATGATGTGAGAATCAAATGTTAATTTCCAAGAAATAATATGACAATATGACAAATCAGAAAACAAGAGATTGATGGTGGGGCAGATCAATGGTTGGGATTGATCAAAGATTATGAGATGCAGGTCATGTGGTAGGAATTGTAGATTCGGATGATAGTTATTTTGGGGATTGGATCAGGAAAGTATTAGTGTAGGGGATAATTGGTGGTGCTTGGTTATTGAGTGGTTCGATGACAGGTGAGGGAGTGATACAATGAGGGTTTGAGTAGCAAGTTTCAAGGGATTCGGTGAGGGGGGTTATGACAGCTGCAGATCGGCGAGATGAGGTAAGTGAGGGGGGCTGGTTGCATGCACAGGTGTTTGATAAGTGGCGTTGTTAGTGAAGAGCATGGCTTGGTGTCACAATGGTTGAAGGCCAGCAAGATTGGGTGATGATGTCATGGGGTTTGGTAGCATTGCTGTAATGGCGATGAGTGGGGATGATAACTGATTATGAGGAGGGTGGTGTATTGATCGGGATTTGTAAGTGTTGAAGTGGGGACTTTGGACAGGTGGATGCAAGTTTTTAGAGGTTGTAGTGATGCATGGCTGGAGAGTGTATGCAAGTGGAGTTGTATGCGGTGGGGTAATAACAGGTGGTGGAAGATGAAGTGATGTAGTGGTGGAGGTGGGTATGTGGAACAGGTGGAGGGCCATGGGGGTGTTGCGTTCAGTAGGTGTTGAAGCAGTTTGGTTAGGTGCTATCAGGGGCTGTGTTGGGATGGACAGCAGGAGGTATTGGCCATGGAGATGAATCGGTGGTGATAGGTGTCAATGGTAGCGGATCAGGGGAGTAGCGTAGGGAGGTTTATCGGGTTGAAGGCAGGTTTGTCGAGGGTGGAGATGGCCTGCGGGAAGAGGAGTTTTGCAATGGTTTGCAGATCAGTAGGTGGCCTATGATGGGATTGCGAGTGTAGTAGGAGGTGGTGGGTTATTGGGTACTGGTTTAGATGGGGTTTGAAGGGGGTTGTCACACGGTGTACCAGGAGTTGGTGAACAAGAGAAAGCAGCAATGTGATAAAAAGAGTATAGTAAAGAAAATAAAAAAAAAAATAATAGAGATGCAGCGGGGCAATGGCCGGTGGTCTTACCTCAGGTTGGTTTTCCGGTCTTCCAGTTCTCCTCTCTCTTACTTCTTGCTGATGCTTCTGTGGAAATTATAATTAAACTTTAATTTTAGATTAAATTTTAATTTCTACTATGAGGGTAAATTTAACAAGACGGAAGGGCATTTACAAGGCCCCACCATTGGTTCTGCCAATCCAACCACATCAGACTTGTGCTCTACTAATAATGTCCAAAGGACCCTTCTCGATTTAAGATTGGAGATACCCCTTATGTTCCAGAAGACAGATTACCTTCATTGATGACCTTTTTTGCATGAGGTTGACAAGCTAGCCAAGCGAGCATCCCTAGCACTCATTGATTTTGCTTGTTGCTTAGTACTTCCTTCTGGTCTGCTAGTGAAGGCTAAAACGAGGAAAAACGAATATAAAATGGTTATAGAAATTGTTCTCTTTTCACATTTATTTCATTTAAGAAAATTGAAAATTGCTCCTCCTAGTTCATCCTTGTATAAAACCACAACCAATAAATAATGAATAGTTAGCAATTTAGGTGGATCGATCTCTCTCTTAAATTTTTGTAATTTTTTTTTTTCCTTTTCTTTTCTTGACATCTAAATATAACATAATCAAAAACATGTTTGGCAAGATTTGATCACAGGAAAGAAATGAGATCACGTACTGGTTAATTAATTTACTAGTTAGTATATGGCTGCTTACCTCTTCCTGATCATGGACCTCAGCCTTGGAAGTTTTAAACTCTAAAAGAGTATGAAGTAGGAGGAGCAATCGTGTTAAACGAAATAAGTGTGAAAAGAGAACAATTACATAGCCATTTTATAATAATTACATAGCCATTTTATAATAATTACATAGCCATTTTATATCCGTCTTTCCTCTTTTTAGCTCAGTAGCTTTCTTCTGAAATGATAACAGCTTTCTTCTGAAATGATAACAGAAACATTAATATTAGAAACTCTGAATCTGAAATTTACTCACTCTATAACGATGATTTTTTTTGGTAATATTACTTTATATCGTTTATCCGCTTATAACTAAGAAATCTGGTAATTATTGACTTTAATTTACACGTTATTGCTTGATAGGATCTGTGAAAAACTTACAGTACGACTTCCTGAACCCCTTCCTGTCAGAGAAAAAAATAGATCAGCATAAAATCGAATACAATAGTTCATGCAGATCGGATGTATATCTTTCGTTTTTATCAAAAAAAAAAAAAAAAAAGAAAGAAAGTATTTACACAAAAACATTTTTATAGAACTAACATGAAAATCATGAATTAACATGAAAAAAGTATAAAATTGAATACAAGAATTAAGCAGATCGACTGATGTATATCTTTCGTTAAAATCAAGAACTAACATGAAAATCAAGAACGACCCTACCCATGGCATGGCGTCTTTAAGAATCTTGTGAACAATCCCTGAGGCATGGCGGCTTTGCACAGAGTGAGACAGATGAGTAGAGAAAGCAACTGCGGAGACAGACGAAGAGGGGAAGAATAAGCAGAAACGAAACGAGAAAAGATGCAAATGAGAGGAGCTAGCGGAAGGTATTTATAGAGAAATCCAGACGAATTTTGATTTTCTGGCGGACAACAATATCCATCCATTCAAAGTGGATCTGTGTATACCAATGCACTTTGAGTGGATCGAGATATGTGTCGATCTATTTTGAGTAGGAGGCATCCTCACTAGATTACTTATTTACAAAACTTGATTGCCAATTCATCAAATCAATTACCTAAACAAAAGAAATTAAAAAAATATAATTTATTTAACTAAAGGAAGTTAACACAGTTAACTCCATATAACACTTGTCGTCCAAAGAATATACTAGAAGAATAAGTAAATACAAGTGACCTGGACTTTTCTTTATTCTCTAACACCTCTCTTTGCCAATAATGTACAGCCACGTATCGAACTTCTGTTCCAAGCATCAAAAAAAAAAAAAATTTTTTGCTTAGAAGGCTTCATATCACAAGGAGGTCCGTTTCAGATGCTCGAGGAGAAAAGGAAACAGAAGGGCATGATAGGGACATAACGCGTTATTTCTATCTAGTAATTGGATAATTGGATTTAGGTTTAAAACAAACCAGCCTGATAAGAAATTAAAATCAAAACAAACCGATTATTAGTTTGTTTGGGTTGATTTTGTGAATCCTAAAACCAAATTGGTCGAGACCGAAATCAACATAAACCGTCTAATTTACACTCTTGGAGATGGTGGTTTGGGAGGGGGAGAGAAAATATCTTTCTAATACCTTATTTTCCAGCCGTATTGGGTTGAGAAAGTCTTCCTTTCCTTATGGGGTTTTTCAATGAAAGATGGTACTAAAAGGTATTTTAGTCATTTTTTTTCTTGTCAAGATCTAATGTTATTAATATTATATAAGTATTGTATGTGTGTGATATATCATTATTATTATTAGTAGTATATATCATTATTATTATTATTTTTTTTTTGTTTAAATCATTAAATACAAGATCTATATGATAGTGTTGTGTGTATCTTTAGCATGTTATTATTGAAGGAAAAGTGACTGCCACAATGAGGTGGCAAGTGTTTAAAAAAAGAAAAATCAAATAAACAAGAATGAAAACATGGTAGGGCGGAAGTAGGAGATGGCATTCTAAAATATATAATAAAAATAAATCAAATCAAATCAAAGCGGAAAAAGAGGGCCGTTAGAGATACGAAGTGGGGAGAAGAGGAAACGTGGAAATGAGGAGTTACGTTAATAAAAACAGTAAAAAAATTAATAATAAAATAAATAACATAGAAGTTGAAGTTGATTAACCTTACAGAATACATAGACGGGAGAGTGAAAGAAGGGATTTGGTTACAGTAAAAGGTGGAAAGAATAAGGGAGATGACATAGGAGGAGAATTCCGAATGAATTTCAATTTTTATGGATCTGTGTATCTTAATGCATTTTGAGTGGATCGAAATATGTATTGATCCATTTTGAGTAGGTGGCATCCTCACTACATAGTGGCCTCACTAAAGAGAATCTTTTTTCATCATGGATTATCTGCACTTACTTACTAGAAGAGTAATGCTCTTTGAACGATAAATGTCCTACGATAAATGTCCTATGAAGTTAACTTCCGTCAGCTAAATAAATTATATTTTTAATTTCTTTTATTCAGGTAATTGATTTGGTGAATGGATAATCACGTTTTTTTAGATAAGTAATCTATTAGAAAATAAAATTTTAACTTTTTTAAGTAAATAAATCAATTACGAATAAAACTCTTAATGATTTAAAAAAAAAAAAAACAATTAGAAATAAAACTCCAATAAAATCATGATTTTTTAATTCAAAGAACCATTATCTCATTAAAAAAACATCATTACCCATTTCTCTCTCCAACTCTTTTTTGTCTTGGACATAATTTTTTTATTGAAGTTTTATTTCTAATTGTTTTTCTTTTTAAAAATCATTAAGAGTCTAATTTGTAATTGATTTATTTACCTTAAAAATAATTAGAGTTTTATTTCCAATAGATTACTTACTTACAAAACTTGATTGTCGATTCACCAAATCAATTATCTAAATAAAAAAAATTAAAAAAAATAATTTATTTAGGTAAAGGAAGTTAACACAGTTAACTTCATATAACATTTGTCGTCCAAAGAGCGTATTAGAAGAGTTAGTAAATGCAGGTGATCTGGACTCTTCTTTATTCTCTAACACCTCTCTTTGCCAATAATGTGTAGCCATGTACTGAACTTTTGTTCCAAGCATCAAAAAAAAAAAAAAAAAAAAATTTGCTCAGAAGGCCTCATATCACAACAAGGTCCGTGTCAAATGTTCGAGGAGAAAAGGAAACAGAAGGGCATGATAGGGACATAACGCGCTGCTTCTATCTAGCAATTAGATTATTGGATTTAGGTTTAAAACAAACCAGCCTGATAAGAAACTAAAATAAGAGCAGACCGATTATTAGTGTGTTTCTGTTGATTTTGTAAATCCTAAAACCAATTGGTCTAGACTGAAATCGACATAAACCGTTCAATTTACACTCCTGGTGATGGTGGTTTGGGAGGGGGAGAGAAAATATCTTTGTAATACCTTATTTTCCAGCCGTATTGAGTTGAGAAAGTCTTCCTTTTTTATGGGGCTTTTCGATGAAAGACGGTACTAAAGGGTATTTTAGTCATTTTTTCTAGTCAAGATCTAATGTTATTAATATTATATAATTATTGTATAAATGTGATATTTGTATGTGTGTGATATATCATTATTATTATTATTAGTATTTTTATTTAAATCATTAAATATAAGATCTATATGATACGTGTTGTGTGTATCTTTAGCATGTTATTATTGAAGGATAAGTGAGTGCCACATGTAGCATGAGATGGTAAGTGTTTAAAAAAAAACGGTTTTAATTCCTTTTATTTAGGTAATTGATTTGGTGAATGGATAATCACGTTTTTTTTAGAAAAGTAATCTATTAGAAATAAAAGTCTAACTTTTTTAAGTAAGTAAATCAATTACAAATAAAACTCTTAATGATTAAAAAAAAGAACAATTAGAAATAAAATTCTAATAAAATTACGATTTTTTAATTCAACGGACCATTATCTCATTAAAAAAAAAAACATCATTACCCATTTCTCTCTCCAACTCTTTTTTGTTTTTTTTATTAGAGTTTTATTTCAAATTGTTTTTCTTTTTAAAAATCTTTAAGAGTCTTATTTAATTGATTTATTTACTTTAAAGATAGTTAGAGTTTTATTTCCAATAGATTACTTACTTACAAAACTTGATTGCCAATTCACCAAATCAATTACCTAAATAAAAGGAATTAAAAAAAATATAATTTATTTAGCTAAAGGAAGTTAACAGAGTTAACTCCATATAACACTTGTCGTTCAAAGAGTGTACTAGAAGAGTTAGTAAATACAGGTGATCTGGACTCTTCTTTATTCTTTAACACCTCTCTTTGCCAATAATGTGTAGCCACGTATCGAACTTTTGACTCCAAGCATAAAAATAAAAAATAAAAAAAAAAAAAAAAAAATTTCTCAGAAGGCCTCATATCAAAACAAGGTCCATGTCGGATGCTCGAGGAGAAAAGGAAACAGAAGGGCGTGATAGGGACATAACACGCTGTTTCTATCTAGTAATTGGATAATTGGATTTGGGTTTAAAACAAACCGGCTTGATAAGAAACTAAAATCAGAGCAGACCGATTATTAGTCCGTTTGGGTTGATTTTGTGAATCCTAAAACCAAATTGGTCTAGACCGAAACCAACACAAACCGTCCGATTTACACTCTGTATCTGTTGATGGTGGTTTGGGAGGGGGAGGAAAAATATCTTTGTAATACCTCATTTTCCAGCAGTATTGAGTTGAGGAAGCCTTCCTTTCCTTATGCGGCTTTTAGACGAAGGATGGTACTAAAGGGTATTTTAGTCATTTTCTTTCCAGTCAAGGTCTAATGTTATTAATATTATATACTTATTGTATAAGTGTGATATTTGTATGTGTGTGATATATTATTATTATTATTATTATTATTATTATTATTATTATTATTATTATTATTATTTAAATCATTAAATACAAGATCTATATAATACATGTTGTGTATATCTTTAGCATGTTATTATTAAAGGATAAGTGAGTGCCACATGTAGGATGAGGTGGCAACTGTTTAAAATAAATTTAAAAAAAAAATAAAATCAAATAAACAAGAATGGAAACGTGGAAGAGAGGAAGTAGGAGATGGCATTCTAAAATATATAATAAAAAAAGAAAAAATTTCATCTTACCCTCAAAAATTATGTCAAATTCGATTTAACCCTCAACAATTTCAAAAGTCTCATTTATCACCCAAAAAATTTCCAAATGTCTCATCCACCACCCAAAAATTTTCCACCGTTAGTCAAAGAGACCACACCCGTTAGTAGAGTTCCGTTAGTCGATGATGTAAGCACTATTTGAAAAATCTTGGGACGATAATACCCTTATTCTCAAATAGAAAGACCATTTTACCCCTATTGAACCATCATCTACAACCCTCATTCTCTCCAATCCTGCAACCATTCAGACTCTTTGCCAAGCTTACTCCTTCAATGCCTCCTCCACCGCCGCTGGTCCTCATCCTCCTCCACCTCCACAATAAAATAAAATAAAGAGGAAAAAGAGGGCGGTTAGAGATAAGAAGTGAGGAGAAGAGGAAAGGTGGGAATGAGGTGTCACTTTAATAAAAACAGTAAAAAAATTAATAATAAAATAAATAACGTAGAAGTTGAGGTAAATTAACCTTATGGAATACATAGACGGGAGAGTGACAGAGAGGTGGTGAGTATGAAGTTAGTTACCAAAAAAAAAAAAAAAAAAAAACGTATGTAGAAGTGAATAAAAAGGAAGAAGAGTAAAAGTAGGGATTTGGTTCAGGTAAGCCTTGTGTTATTGTTACATTGATTTCATTGTTATTATGATTTTCGATTATACAAAAGAAGAGAGACGAAAATACAGTAAAAAGAGGAAAGAATAAGGGAGATGAAATAGGAGAAGAATCTGTGTTCGGTGTTTCTCTTGTTTTTTAGGTTCGGTTAGGTTACTAAATCTAATGAGATTAGGAGAGAGAGAGAGAGAGAGAGAGAGAGAGAGAGAGAGAGAGAGAGGAAGAAGCCCCATCAAATAGAGATTTTTCTTTCAATCATATTTCGGTTGTTAATAGAGAGAGATGGGAAGAACTGAGAAAGGGTAGGAGAGAGAATGGGAATTACAAGAAAGAAAAAAAAAAAAAAAAGAACAACGGGTAGGAGAGAGATTCTATAAAGCTTATAAAACAATAAAAATCTGTTTATTTATTAATTGAGAATTTGCTACAATCCTTAATTAGAGATGTCTATATTTATATTCTGTAAGTTTCACTACCACTGTGTGGGTTGATAGTATTTTGGAAATTCAAGTTGATCTTGAGGTGAGAAAAATTATTTACTTGCGCTTGTTTGATATTTTATGTGATAATGTGAGCTATGGTATACAATGCTTTATGAATAATGATGCATTAATTTATATGGAATGTGTATTGTGAGAAGAATTATCTACTTACACTTGTTGTTATTTTATGTGATTATATGAGTTATGAATTATGGTGTGTAATATTTGGTAAATGTTGATGCATGTTTTTGTGTGAACTGTGTATTGCAAGAATGCATAAGATTACATGAAAAATGAAGCAATAAGACAGTATGGCAATGTCATGACAATGTGATAGTATATGCAATGAAAGAATCAGACAAACCACTAAACACCAGGCTAGTAGACTTGAAAATGTATGATGATGTAATTGAACAGTAAAAATAAATAAATGTCAGAATCCCGTGTTTGTTGCTCCCTTCTCATTAGGGGTTAAGAAATGAGTGGAGATACGTGATAGATAGCCTCGTAAGCTTAAGGACCCCATGGTAGCCTGGTCAGCTTAAGGACCCCATGATAGCTTGATCAACTCAAGGACCCTATGTTAGCCTCATCAGCTTAAGGACCTCATGAGAAAATGTGTAAATCATGACTCCAACTAATTGTGCACACTGCAGCAAGCACAAACCCCGAGCCTAGAATATATATAAAATAAATTGTAGAAGTGAATAAAAAGGAAGAAGAGTAAAAGTAGGGATTTGGTTCAGGTAAGCCTTGTGTTATTGTTACATTGATTTCATTGTTATTATGGTTTTCGATTATACAAAAGAAGAGAAAGGAAAATACAGTAAAAAGAGGAAAGAATAAGGGAGATGAAATAGGAGAAGAATCTGTGTTCGGTGTTTCTCTTGTTTTTTAGGTTCGGTTAGGTTACTAAATCTAATGAGATTAGGAGAGAGAGAGAGAGAGAGAGAGAGAGAGAGAGAGAGAGAGAGAGAGAGAGAGGAAGAAGCCCCATCAAATAGAGATTTTTCTTTCAATCATATTTTGATTGTTAATAGAGAAAGATGGGAAGAACTGAGAAAGGGTAGGAGAGAGAATGGGAATTACAAGAAAGAAAAAAAAAAAAAAAAAGAACAACGGGTAGGAGAGAGATTCTATAAAGCTTATAAAACAATAAAAATCTGTTTATTTATTAATTGAGAATTTGCTACAATCCTTAATTGGAGATGTCTATATTTATATTGTGTAAGTTTCACTACCACTGTGTGGGTTGATAGTATTTTGGAAATTCAAGTTGATCTTGAGGTGAGAAAAATTATTTACTTGCGCTTGTTTGATATTTTATGTGATAATGTGAGCTATGGTATACAATGCTTTATGAATAATGATGCATTAATTTATATGGAATGTGTATTGTGAGAAGAATTATCTACTTACACTTGTTGTTATTTTATGTGATTATATGAGTTATGAATTATGGTGTGTAATATTTGGTAAATGTTGATGCATGTTTTTGTGTGAACTGTGTATTGCAAGAATGCATAAGATTACATGAAAAATGAAGCAATAAGACAGTATGGCAATGTCATGACAATGTGATAGTATATGCAATGAAAGAATCAGACAAACCACTAAACACCAGGCTAGTAGACTTGAAAATGTATGATGATGTAATTGAACAGTAAAAATAAATAAATGTTAGAATCCCGTGTTTGCTGCTCCCTTCTCATTAGGGGTTAAGTAATGAGTGGAGATACGTGATAGATAGCCTCGTAAGCTTAAGGACCCCATGGTAGCCTGGTCAGCTTAAGGACCCCGTGATAGCTTGATCAACTCAAGGACCCTATGTTAGCCTCATCAGCTTAAGGACCTCATGAGGAAATGTGTAAATCATGACTCCAACTAATTGTGCACACTGCAACAAGCACAAACCCCGAGCCTAGAATATATATATAAAATAAATTGTTAAGATTGATTAATTAAGTATTTATTTACATTTGTCTTTGTTCAATTTGTTGTTCATGATTACTTGCATTTTAGCTGTTCATGAAACTGTTGTTGTTGTCCTGTTTATGTCTTTGATAATTTATATCATTTATATGTGTTTGTTATGTTGTTATGTTTTGCTTGTTGTGTAAGTACATAATTTTTCTTCACTGAGCCTTCGAACTCATTCTATATCTAACCAATGTTTCAGAGGAAGATAAGGAAAGCCAAGAAGTTATGCCAAGATTTTGAAAAACAAATCCTTGAAGAGGGAAGCACTTGAATCCTTAGGATCCTCCATGTTAGTTTGAGGAAGTTTTGAATGAAACTCAGTCATTGTAATTAAGAGAACAAGTTTGTGAAAACCTTTGAGCATGATGTTATATATATTCTTTTTCTATCACCAGATAGTGCAGTAGACCTTCATAAATATGTATGAATTTGTCTGAGGAAAAAATGGTACACGATGTCTTCCGTTGTTTATTATTATGTGATATCAATGCGTGTTTGAGCATTCTATGGGACATCCTGGTTGTTACTTAGAAGATTCCTCATGTGACACTTTTGGCCCTGAACCCTGGGCTAGGGGCGTTACAATCTTGGCCTATCATCTAGTTAGGTTTTAATGTACCTCATTAAAGAACCATTATCGAGTGCTGGTCCAAATTAAGCAGTGGCTTGGAATGGTTGAATTGGAGACGGTGCTAACCTTCGGCATTTTTATGCAAAGTCACTGTTCAATTATGATGTCAACTCATTGAATTGTAGGTAGACCATGCCTCTCAATTTAGTCTTCGTGTTGTATCTAACCTCAGCCATCTAAATCATAAAGGGGTAGCTCAGTTGGAAAGGAACCTAAGTCTCTGGAAGCGGATGTTAGGATAAACTATAGGGGGTGTGACAGATATTTCCCTATAAATATACACACACTAGAGAGAGAGAGAGAGAGAGAGGGTTAGGTTTTGGTAATTTCAATAGATAGCGTCAACAAATCTATTCGATGAGTTTGAAATGAGAATTCCTAGTAAAATCGATTTGATGCTATAGGATCTCGAGAGAGTTTTCGCTAAGAGATGCAGGACAATTTAATATCGGGGTGAGAGATATCGGAGAGGGGTAGAGCGATGATCAAGAGTGAGAGACAAGAGTAGTTGTCGAGAGTGAAAGAGATATGGGAGAGAGGCATGCAGAGCGATAAGATGGGAAATGAGAGAGACGTGAGTAGGTGAAATCATAAATCGAGGGAACATGAAAAGTTAAAAAAATCACCGAAAGAAATTATGGAAGATTTCGAGGCTTGGAAAGAAATTAATTTCCGTCATCTACGGTAAATACATCCGTGGCCTACGCCATATTTTACACTACAGTATACATATCGTCGTGCTAATTAAAGAAGCCTGCGTAGCCTAAAATATATATTTTACACATGGGATTCTTCGTACCGCCATCCTAAACACGATTATACGATGGGATTCTTTGTACCATCATTCTAAACACGATTATATATACGATGGGATTCCATATACCATCATCATAAACACGATTATACGACGATATTTTATTTACCATCGGATAAATAATTTTTAAGCAATGCATTAAAAAGTTCATAGCTATATATGATTTTAGACGACGGGAAAAAATTTTCTCATTGTAAAAATTGTTGCCAAAAATATGTATTGTTGTAGTGTCACTTTTTTTCAGTGAAAGTTCAATGGTTTTCATTCAACCCTGGAATGACCAAACCCATGCGGTGGGGTCAATATTGTCTTGCGGGACTAATCAGGCCGTAGTTCTAGATACTCGTCGTTAGCAAAAAAAAAAAAGGATCTAACCTCCATCATCTTGATTTACCTGGTTATAATTCAGATTGGTTACTCTTTTGCTAAATGATATATTATGATTACTTCATGAAGAAACTAAAACATTTGTTTTGTGTTGTCAAGGACCTTGATCTTCCAGAAATTATAATTGAAACTGAAAATATGTGGATTATCTGTAAATAAATTGATCAGGTTACATCAACCATTCCCATAAAGGGAGAGGAAACTCCGGGGCTCATTTTGTGATTCTCTTTTGAATTTCCAATACAACTTTATCTTTATAATATGATGCTGACTAAGGCAAGAATTAAAAAAATAATAATAATAATAATAACACAAAGGTATGAAGTAATGATTAATTTATGTTTTTTGTTTCTTTGAGAAATTTACTCAAACACCCCCTTGATAGTTGGTTTACTACATAGAACTACCCTGTGTAGTTTGGATTTACACTCCACTACCTATTTGCTAACACGGTTAATTTGAAATTTGAATTGACACAAATATCCTAAAATTTCAATGTTTCTTTCCTCTAATTTTTTTTTCTTATCATTCAAACATGAGAGACACACTGTACGATTCACATCCACTCAAACTAACACTGCATGCACGATTTTACTAAAATATAGAAACACTTCAAAATAGAATGGCAGCTAGCGAACAAGCAACAAGCAAGGTATCTACATGATCACTAATTTACTACGTATTATAAGTAAATGAAGTATCTGTATATATCAACCCAAAAAAAAAAAAGGTATATGTATCTCTTTATGTACAATGTAATATGTACAAACATAGAAATTCAATTTGTTCTACAAGAGTCATAACATCTACTGAATTAAAGCTGGTGTTAAGTAAATCAGGAAAAACTATAACCATTATAACCAGCCGAGAAATTCTACTATTGGAATTTTCACCCGTGTATGGTTAACACTAACTCCATGGCTAGTCCTCGTTTCCCCACAAAAAAACCAACACCGATAAATAACGAATGAAGCAATTAATGATCGTGTTACCTTAATTACTTAGAGATTAAGTAGTGTAAAGAGAAGCAATTTAGGTGTCTCTATCTCCTAAATTTCTATAATTTTCTTTTATTTTCTTTTCTGGACATCTAAATATTATAGCCTAATCAAACATGTGTCATATATATATATATATATATATATATATATAGACACACACGAGAGAGAGAGAGAGAGGGAGAGAGAGAGAGAGAGAGTTAGGTTTTGGTAATTTCTATATATACCAACAATGAATCTATTCGATGAGTCTAAAATGAAAACTCCAAGTAAAATCGATTTGATGCCATAGGAGCTGAAGGGAGTTTTCGTGGAGAGAGTCAGAACGATATAATATCGAGAGTGAGAGGGATATCGTGTTACACCTCAATTCCGCACCATTCGAAACGGTGTGATGAACCGTCAACAAACCAACGGCTCAACTGTGAGGATAGTGATGTCCACCCACGCTGAATGGACGGTGAAATGATTTGGAGTCGCCACCTAGATTAAGGTCTAGGACCTAAAATGTAGCCTCATCCTGAGATAAGACTTCTATTGACTC
>JAMYWD010001762.1:0-25580 GCA_028583415.1 Protea cynaroides
TATAATGTATGTTTCAACCAATGATTCGTTTCCCTCACCTGGGAAGGGGTTCTTACAATAAAGGGGTAAAAATATAAATTAATAATGATCAGAAAAAAATAAAAAAATAAAAAGAAAAGAAAAAAAATAAATAAACCAAGAGGGCCCCCCCCCCCCCCACCCCAATTGACGTGAAGAGGGGACCTTCACGTCGATGAGGGGAAGGCCCCTCTTATTTAAAAAAAAAAATAAAAATAAAAAAAGGAGGAAAGAGAGAAAAGAAAGGAAGAAAGAGAAAAAAAAGTAGAAAAATAAGGATAGGGTAAGAGTTGGAATTGGAATTCAATGAGGAGTCAAAGAGGGACTCTAGGGGAGCAAAAAGAAGGGAGAGAAACCCTAGAATCATTGGAAAGTCTTGGAGGAGAGAGAGAAAAAAGAGAAAAAAGAGAAAGAAAGAGAGAAAAAGAGAGAAAAAGAGAGAAAGAGAAGGAAAAAAAGAAGAAAGGCTTACCTCTTGGGGAAGCTCCTCTATCGAAGGTTCAAGGTACAACAAAAGCTCTTCATCCCTGCAATCGGGACAAGGTCAATCTCTTTCCTCATCTCCATTAAAACTTCATGAAGTTGCATGTGCTAGAATAGACTAAAATAAGAGCAAGCGTGATATGTTGAATATGCATGCATTTCTATGTGCTTTTCACCATTGGTTTTCAAATGTGATATTTTTCATTAAATATACATGTTTTAAGGAATGTCTCCCCCGAATTTGAGTTCCATCCATGGAGATTTACCTAGGCAAAAAAAAAAAAAAAAAAAAATCTATGAATGAAGTTCAGATTTAGAAAAGCCAAAACTAGAACTCAACTGTAATTGATGTGTTTGACATATTAAAAACAATCTTATTGCCTCAAAAAAATTATGAGATGTCCTATTGAATTAGGAACATCTTTCAAGAAACCTAAATCAATTTGGATCTAGGAAGAACAATCTAAAAATCCCCCAAGCTATTATACTCTATCTAGGGTACAGTGCAGAAGGCCTCTAGTGATGGGTCTGTATGAGCTTATTCTAACTATTGTTTGAATTCCTAATAATCATGGGAGTTAGGTGTTCAAGTTAACTAACTTTTGGTACTGGTTTCGATAGTTTTTGATACATGATTTATTATATCTGATTTTTTTAGTTCATACTGGTAAGATTTTAAAAAGATTTTTTGCACTCTATTTTTGTATAAATTGCAATACAATAGAGTACTAATCTGAATAATAAGAAATGAGAAAAAGATAGGTCTATGAGTTGGCTTTCTAACTATGTTTTCAGATTTTTATTTATATACTTGTGTGATTTATGGTGGAATTTATGGTGCAACTAGTCTGAATTTGGAACAAATTTGGATCAATACAACAACTTGACTTTGAGATATATTTTTTTACTAAGTTAGAGTCATATTTTGCTTGGCATATAAGAGAAGAAGTTTTATCTCTTTCAAATAACTTTCTATACATGTGTTTTGATCAAATTTTGACCTTCAAAAGAGAATTTATGACTGTTTTACTCACTGCATGTCATATATAAAATATTGTTTTGAATGATTTGACAACACATGCCACTTTGGATGCATACATGTCATTTTAGATGCACACATAGCACATCTTTGAGTGTTCACATTGCATACTTACTATATTTGATATCTCACATGATATTTGAACAAATTTGAGATGTTACATGATAATTACCATCTTTTAGTGATTCTTGCTATATTGGAATGATATATGATCTTTGAATGATTCTTACCATATGCTCGAAATGCTCATATACTTAGATTGTCTCACATGCTATATTGGGAATGCCTACATGCCTATTGGGATTGTCTCACATGCTATATTGGGAATGTCTACATGCCTATTGGGACTGTCTCACATGCCATATTTGGAATGCCAACGTGTCTATTTAGATTATTCACATGTTATCTTTGGATTCATATACTATATTTGGATCCTTACATGACTCATAGTTGAATTGAGATTTACTGTCATATTAGAATTTTAGCTGCTATTTTGATTTACTACCATATTTAGAATGATACACTGTCATGTTTGGAATGATATACTTTTTATAAATCTTGAGAATATAAACAAATAGGAAAAGTAAAACCCTATGTAAGACCCGCACTCCATGAACCCGATCTAAACCTCTATTTCATGTCGTAACAGGTCTTCCAATCATAATCGGACTAGACGGGACGAGCGGATGACAATCAGGTATGAAAACGGACAAAAACAAAGAAACATTATCATACCCGTTTTATGATACCGGTCGATCGGTGTGTCTGTGCAGGCAGACTAGTTAGATCCGGAGACGGATCTCTATGGGTCCCGCTTGCCAAATCTCAATCCTAAAGACTTTCTTAACGTAGGGAAACTTCCTAAAACCTAATCTAGCCTATTTAAGGACCTCTAAACCTCCTTAAACCTCTTTGATTGATCCTTACAAACCCTAAAGAGGAGAAAGAGATTTGAAGAAGAGAAATAGCTAAAAAAAGGTCGAAGAGAAGCTGTCGTTGGATGAAGAACACCATAGTTGAGAACCAACGGTAAGTGCTTGAACTTCTCTCTAAGTTAAGCATTATAGATGACTGATCATGACTGATCAATACCATGCAAGGCTAGGTATTGATCAAAATCCCTAAATTCCCGTTAAACCCTAATTGTTCGATAAAACCTAGATTCAAATTCTAGGCGAAGAATCATAGGAACTAGGACTTGAATGGAACATAAAACAACCCTAACTTGTTGCTCAGGCCTAGAATGGATAGGAGGACCCCTAGGAGTCATAGTGGGTGACCGATGGAAGATAAATACCAAGTTGGTGGTCTTCCGGAGGCATACTGGTCGACTATACCGGTTGCACTATATGCGACCAGTACTGCGACCGGTACCTCTCGGGAGCTGGTCAAGGAGGGACCGATCGACCATACTGGTCGCACCATTTCCCCCAGTGCAGTGATCGGTACCTGCGACCGGTATGCACTGTTTGGGTATATTTTAACCCAGTTGATTTCCAACCAACGTAAAACCCTAAGGAACTATTCTAATTAAACCCTAACATCGTGTAAGACCCTTTGATAGCAACATTGGACGTTGTGACGCAAAGCAAGTAAGCAATCGAGCATCAGGTAGGGAATCAGACCCAAACCCTAATTAACTAATAACAGTAAAACGTTGTTAATAACTATTGTTCTATGGAGTATTGTTTGTGCATATTCACATGTCATCTTTACTTTCAGTTATTATATTGTTCATGCATACTCACTATGCTAGGTGGTGATTGTTAGGCATGTGATTGTTTTTGTTGGTGTGTGGAATGGGAAGGGCCTGGGGTCTAGGATCATTCCTCACACTAGCACCTTTTCGTATCGCTTCTGTCTTAGCATGCTTGGTGCGGGTTGGGTATCAGGGGGAGGACATGGCACTGTGGTCTCCGGCCTGGCCACCAGACTCTAGCCCTATCTCTATGTTGTAGGAAGTTGTGCTGGGATAGGGCCTACCGTGGTGACAAATAGGATTGGTTAGTTGCGAGCCCAGTTTGCAAGCCCTCGCCAATAGGGGCTTACGTGTTGGTATGGGTAGGGTATCAGGGGAAATGTTGGCGGTGTGTGATCTGGACACTTTAGCTCTATCCCTATTTTATGGTGGGTGCATGTGGGACGATAGTGATGTTTGATCTATTGGGCGGATTCACACACTCATGTATAGAGGTGCGTGGCCGCCAATCCTTTCTATAGCACATTACAAATTTAAAACCAGACCATAATGTGAATGTTACACATGCATGTTGCTTGTTGCATTTTCTGATTTTCTTACTGAGCTAAGTTGTGAGCTCACCTTTGTATATATACATGTTTTTAGATGTTGATGCAGATTATACTGTGGAGGACTACGTGGACGCTCCAGTATATGGAGGTGTTGCTTCTCTAGAAGTGCAAGCAGGGGAGGAAGAGCATGACGCTTCATGTGAGTGCCCTTTCTACGTGTACCTCTAGGATAGTTTTATTTTATTTTATTTATTTTAGTTGGATTCATAAATTATGTAAAGATATTTTATTTACGTTTTGGTGTGGAGAATAATTGGTTACTATACTTACAATGTAGAACTCAGTTCATTTAATTTAAGACTTCCGCTGTATTTATTTATATTTTGATTAGGGTTATGTGCAATGGTTTGTATAAGTGGATACGGTCTTATTGAGATCCTGGTGTGAGGCGGTTCACTCACACTTCTGGTTCAGTCGGAATTGGGGTGTAACAAACTTGGTATCAGAGCTCTTAGACTCTATCCAACAGACCACATTTGCATCTAACAGAGTCGATGAACTGAAATAGGAAAAATTAAAAGATTTAATAAAAACACACCTTAAGCATTTGTTTGATGCCTGAGACTAAATACTAAAGAGTATAATGTATTATATTAAAAATGAGAACCTAATAAACAGACATGCTCTAGTTGGAAAACCATAATAACAAGCAAGAATGATCATAAACTTCCATAACAAGTAAGAAGAAAAATCGTATCAGAGAATAAAGCATAAAGCATTCCAAGAGTGAAAAGTTAATTGTGTGCTGGGGTACAGTCCACAAACCGGACAGTTACCCTGTTATAAAAGTCATTGTACTGTGAGGGAGAGAGAAAATAGGGTGATTCATCATGGGATTAGGGGCATCAGAGGAATAGGGTCAACAATGTCATAGTCACGTTCATATGCGACCCTGAGCCAGTGTACCTGCTCTTGTGTGACTCTGACGCTGCGAGAGAGGCGCCCTAGGTCATTGTTTATCTCACATTGGGTATCTCAAATCTCCTCAAATATACCCATCACGGTATCAGGAGGAGGTTGAGATGGTCCTGCTGCAGGTATGGGTTGGGTTCTGGTGCAGGAATATCCTCTATTTGTTCATCATCACCACCCCTTACCTCTTCCGCATATGCTGCATTGACTACTACTGCTGCTGCCCTCCTAAGCGGACATGGGATGATGATAATATAGGGTAGACAGACCCGCTTTCTAGTGCAGACGCAATAGATGAGGTACTGTGTAAGCTGAGATACCTCGCTATAGTGGTTGCTTTGAGGAACAATGTCATGCTGAATAATGCGACAATAGACTCGAGGTAGAGGCCGTAGATTTGCTGCTTTCATGGGTTCCCCTGGGATAAGGGTTTTAAAAATGGGCCCGGCCCGATATAACCCAACCCATCCCGGACCGAACCTTAATGGACAGGTTTCGGTTTTGGCTTGTAGAGCCCCGACACCATTTCAGCCCAGACCGAAACTAGACCAGACCGGCCTGTTAAGAAGCCCGAACTAGCCCGAACCAATAATACCCAACCCGAACACCGGTAAAGTCCATCTGGGCCCAGTTTCTTAATTTTAATGGTTTTAAATTTTGATGGATTATATTACCTTTGTTATAGTTCATTTCTTGATCCGAAAGATTATGTGAATCTATAGTTGAAAAGAGTATGTTAATTATTACAATTTACTGAATTATATACATATAGAAGGAATGATGCTAATTTCATAGATAGAAATAATAAAATAAGTTATATATCTTACATATAAAATATGCCCGATAAGCTTGATAAGCCCGGTCCAGATTTAACCAGCCCAAAATCACCTCAATAAGCCCAGCCTGATAACAAATCGACACCGGACCAGCCCGTTAGTTATTGTGTCCAGCGCAGCCCAACCTAGCCCGAACTCTTAATGGACATGTTTTGGGCTGGGCTTATAAAACCCGACACTGGTTCAGTCCGGACGAAAACTAGCCCGAACCAGCCCGTTGACACCCTTACCCTGGGATAAGAATCTACTCCGTAACCTCCTAGCGCAGATCATCAGTAAGGAAACCTTTTACTTGGGAGCGCAGTAATCCAGGTCACCATCATTGGGAATCCCCAAAAGGTCAGCAAGCTGGTGTGTGTTAAATGAAATGGGAACACCTTTGACAAAGCTGGTGAGGCGGATGTCCCTACAGTGATTAAAGTCGTTAAGATCCCCCTCAACCTCTAGGTTGGCGTAGAAGTGCTTTACCATATTGGGTTGGGTAGTCACTGTATAGGTGATCATTGGCAACCACCCAGGTGCACTGAAGGCCACTTCGACATCGAACCGCTGGAGTTTCTTTAGGTTCACGCAGCATCCGGACTCTATGTTTTTCTCCTTAAACCATGGGAAACGGGCTTATGCTGCCGCTGAGCGAAACTACCACTCCTCAAATTGCGAAACAGGCGGGTGCAGGCGATTCATGCCTGGAGCATATGCGTGCTTACCAACACCACGACGTCGAGACATTATTTAACTAGAAAACAAAATAACACAACGAGAATTAGTCGTGAATTTTTGAAATTTCGACAGCATAACGACAGTATTTCAAGGAAATGCCTCAAACTTACCCCAAAATCTAGATAGGATGACTTAAGTAATCATTTAGCAACAAACAAAGACTAAACAATTATCAAACAAGCATGAATTTCAACATTTTCAAGAAAAATTAATTTTTGACCAAAACCTAGGTCAAAAATCCAAAAATTTTGATTTTAAGTAAACCATATGGTGGAACCTCAAATAAATTGAGGGTTTTTGTCCATAGAGGTCCCAACACTATTTCTAAGCCAAAGAAAAAGAGTTCCTACAGTTAAAATCTTCTAAATCAAGAAAAACCTAGTTTTTGAGCAAGAAACCATGAAGAAACGAAATGAAAGAGAGTGAAGAAGGAAGAAACTTACCTGGAGATGATGTTCAAGGTCTTGGTTGAAAGGGAATCGCTCCTAAAGACACCGGTCGAACTGTAGAGATTCACCTTGGAGGAAAGGAATTGCCACCGAAGAGAATGGAAAGAAGAAAATGAGGAAAAAGAGTCAAAAGGGATTTTAACCCATACTGGTCGACAGTTTGGGCTATACCGGTCAACCGGTACCCCTTGATACCTGCGACCAGTATCTCTGAGCCAAAGGAAAAATTTTGACCGGTCGACTATACAGGTCGCACCATACCATACAGAGCTGCGGCCAGTATATCGACCGGTACCCCTCGGGAAGTCCGAGAGGGTTGTCCGCCTGTCCATACCAGTCGCACTATATTCCATAGTGCCGCGACCGGTATGTTGCGACCGGATAAGTATCTAAGCTCACAAAATTTTGAGAACAATTTTAAAATTTTGATTTAAAGTTTCCGTTACAATTTTTGCCTCGCACTTGTTAAAGACTAACACTATTATGACAAATGTGACTATTCGAATGTACCTCATGTGTTATGTCTCCTTCTCAGATCCAAACAGGGAAGAGTAATCTGAGATGGCAGGCGAAAAAGGTCGCAAAGGTTCACAGAAGCGTCACCATTCAAGGGTGCGTCAAACCAAGGACAATGTGGAAGCAGAAAATGTTGGTGAGCAAAACCTAAACCCAGAGGTAGAACCCCAATGAGGGAGGACGGGGATAGGACACCAATAAGGAATAGTAGAGAAAGGCAAAGTCACAGGGCACCAACAAATCTGCCAAGCCCTCCTCACACCAACTCTGAGACTATAGTGATGAACCTAGTCTACCAGATGGAAGCTCAACATAAGGCATTCTTAAACGAGATGCTGAAGATGTTCAGGCCACCGGGATATATCCCTACCGAAGGTACGCCTAAATCTGGGGGAAATAACACCGCACTGCCAGTGGATGGTAGTACTGGGCCGATGGGCCAAGAACAAAATCCACAGCTACCACATCATATGCTTATCAAGGGGTTTATGTGTATCCACCACCCTAGTATGGAACAAATGCACAAGGCAGAACGACCTAGCAGAGCAGTGGACATGTTCTTGAAACTGAAACCCCTTACCTTCATAGGGAAACTAGGAAAACCATTATGGCATGCACAGTAGGTTGCTGAGATGGAAAAGAACTTTGGTCTGATGACTTGCATAGAGGATGAGAAGGTGTTATTTGCTACACACATGCTTAAAGAAGATGCTAATGCCTGGTGGAATTCTACCCGATCATACTTGGAGACGAAGCACACCCAAATCACCTGGGAAATATTCAAGGGGGCCTTCTTCGACAAGTACTTCCCTAAGAGTTTTCGTGATCAGTTGGAGAAGGAGTTCCTCAACCTGTAACAATCCTAGATGACTGTTGATGCGTACCAGCAGAGGTACGAAGAGCTATTTTTCTTCACTCCAGGGAGCATGCAAGAGGAGGAAACCAAAACCCGTAGGTTCACTATGGGATTGCAAGGAAGTATCCGGGAGCACGTTTTGGGTTTGGAGAAGAAGGTGTATAACAAAGCTGTGCAGGTCACTCGAGTGATCGAATCAAGCCAAAGAGACAACTTCTTTGCTCAAAACATGGGATTGAAGAGGCCTCCTACTGAGACTTCTGGTGGAGGGAACACTAGACCATTCTTCCCATACAGGGCTCAGTCTGCTATGGTGCCAACAAGGAATACTACTGCACCACCACCACATGTAGCTGGTCAGAACCCTAACGTCAAATGTTTCAACTGCCAGTAATTGGGCCATTATGCAAAGACTTGCACTCTACTAAGAAAGCAACCGCCACAGCAAGGGAAGATATTTGCAGTCACCACGGAGGAGGCAGCCGCGTCACCTGATGTGGTTACTGGTATGATTATGTTCTTTACTATCTTGCTTACTATGTTGTTATGAATGAGCATGTAGAACTAAGGGATAATTAAATTACAGGAACTGTGGATATATCTGGTGTACTCGCTAGAGTACTCTTTGACTCTGTGGCTACACACTCCTTTATTTCTATGTCTTTTGGGGAAAAGACTAGAGTTACCTGTCAAGCTCTTAACTCCAAGCTTATTAGTTTGCTCTCCGTTGGGAGTAGAAGTGGCCTTGAATGAATGCTATGGGCCGTGCCCAGTTAATATTGGTGGGCGAAATCTAGAAGCAAATCTGGTTCAACTCGAGATGGCAGACTTTGACGTCATCTTGGGAACGGATTGGCTAGGCCAACATTCAACTAGCTTATTATGTGCCAAAAAGAAGCTTGCTTTCAAGGACGAAAATGGGAAGGAGTTTAACTTCACCGGAACTAAGTTACCTAGGAAGCGGAAGCTGATCCTTTCTGCTCTAAAAGCTAAGAGATGCTTAGAGAATGGACGAGTTGGTTATTTAGTGTCTGTGGTCGACGTTGCTACAGAGGTGCCAAAGAAGGAAGATCTAGATGTGGTATGAGAGTTTCCTGATATATTTTTAGAGGACCTACCCGGACTACCTCCAGACAGGGCTACAGAGTTTGTGATAGACCTTATGCCAGGGTCGGCACCGGTGTCTAAAGCACCATATAGGATGGCCCCTATGGAGTTGAAGGAGCTGAAGACCCAGTTACAAGAACTACTAGATAAGGGTTTCATACGACCCAGCATATCGCCGTGGGGAGTGCCTATATTGTTCGTAAAAAAGAAGGATGGTACCGTACGACTATGTATCGACTACCGAGAGTTGAACAAGTTAACCATCAAGAACCGATACCCTTTGCCTAAGATCGATGATTTGTTCGATCAGTTGCAGGGTGCAAAGGTTTTCTTGAAGATTGATCTTAGATCGGGGTATCACCAACTGAAGATCAAGGCAGGAGATATTCCGAAGACTGCTTTCAAGACAAGGTATGGGCATTATGAGTTTCTTGTAATGTCGTTTGGGTTGACTAATGCTCCAGCGTCGTTCATGGAACTGATGAACCGAGTGTTTCATGATATGTTGGACACTTTGGTCATCGTATTCATTGACAACATCTTGGCCTACTTAAAGGACAGGGAGACTCATGCAACACACTTGAGAGCAGCCCTACAACGGTTGAGAAGGGAGAAGCTTTACATCAAGTTCAAGAAGTGTGAATTTTTGCTGAAGGAAGTGACCTTCTTGGGTCACATAGTATCTACAGATGGAATCAAGGTAGATCTAAGCAAGATCGCAACTATAGTAGGATGGAAAGCACCAAAATCAGTTGTCGAGATTCGTAGTTTCCTTGGACTGGCTGGTTACTATAGAAGGTATGTAGAAGACTAATCAATGATCGTTATTCCACCCACTAGACTAATCAAGAAGGGAGAGAAGTTCATATGGACAGACGAGTGTGAGAAGTGCTTTTAAACTTTGAAGGCAATACTGGTCTCTAAACCTATCTTGACAAACCCAGCACCAAGCTCGTCCTTCACCGTATATACGGATGCATCAGGGTTAGGACTTGGATGTGTATTGATGCAAGGAGAGTAGGTGATCGCCTACGCATCAAGACAGTTGAAAGAACATGAGAAGAACTATCTGACGCATGATCTAGAATTAGCAGCAGTCATACATTCAATCAAGACTTGGAGGCTCTACCTCTATGGTGAAAAGTTTCAAATGATGTCTGACCACAAGAGTTTGACTTACCTTTTCACTCAGAATGACTTAAATATGAGACAGAGGAGATGGCTGGAACAGTTAAAAGATTATGATTGTGACATCCAGTACCATCCATGTAAGGCAAACGTTGTGGCAGACGCTCTAAGCAGAAAGTGGGCATTAAAACCTGAGGCAGGACCCGATACAAATGTCACATTGTATGCTATAGCCTCGGGCTCAAAAGAGAATGAAGAATAACATATATTAGAGACTGCAGAAGATCCAGTGGAACAGGGTTTGATTCATAAGTTCACATTGATGTTTGCAACCTTGAAGATCTCACCATATCTAATAGATGAAGTAAAAGTAGCAATCCTACAGGATCCACATCTCAAGACTATGCAAGAAAATCTAAAAAAGGGTAAAACAATCCTGATTTCACCTTGGATTCAGACAAGGTACTCGGGTATCGCAGACGATTATGTATACCTGAGAGTGAGAACTCAAATATCAGAGACAAAATTATGATAGAAGCTCATTATACTCCATATTTGGTACATCCAGGAAGCACCAAGATGTACCATGATTTAAGAAGATTATATTGGTGGAGGGGTATGAAAGCAAATGTAGCTCGATTCGTATTCCAATGTCTAAATTGCCAGCAAGTGAAAGCAAAAAGACAGAGACCCGCAGGTTTGCTACAACCTCTATCAGAGCCAGCATGGAAGTGGGATTGTATCACAATGGATTTCGTCACTGGCCTACCCTTGACACCAAGGTCAGTGGATGCCATATGGGTGATAGTCGATCAGCTTACCAAGACAGTTCGCTTCATCGCTATTAGACCTCAGTACACCATGGACAAGCTAGCTAAGCTATATGTGGATAATATAGTTAGACTTCACGGCGGCCCAGAGAGTATAGTATCTGACAGAGATCCCTGTTTTACATCAAAGTTCTGGGAAGGATTATAGAAAGCCATGGGGACCAAGTTAAAGTTTAGTATAGTTTTTCACCCTCAGACAGATGGGCAGTCAGAAAGAACTATTCAAATCTTGGAGGACACGCTTCGAGAGTGTGCCCTAGATTTCAAAGGAGCTTGGGACGAGAACCTATCGTTCATCGAGTTTTCTTATAACAATAGTTACCAGGCTACGATCCGGATGGCTCCATATGAGGCACTCTATGGGAAGAAATGCCGTACACCTCTGTTATGGAATGAAGTGGGAGAGAGAAGGATTGTAGGACCAAAGTTTGTAGAAGAAACTTGTTGAACGATTGATCAAATTAAGGAAAGAGTGAAGACAGCTCAAGTTCGACAAAAGCACTATGCAGATAACCGACGTCGAGATCTGGAGTTTGCAGTGGGTGATAAGGTATTTTTGAAGATATCACCTGTGCGAGGTCTGAAAAGGTTCGGTAAGAAGGGGAAGCTATGCCCTAGGTATGTGGGACCATATAAGGTATTGACCAGACATGGTAATGTGGCGTGTCAACTGGCTCTACCACCATCCATGTCAAGTGTTCATGATGTGTTCTATGTTTCTTTACTAAAGAAGTATGTCAGGGAACCATCGCACATCTTGACAGCAGACCCACCAAACTTGATAGAGGATTTAACCTTTGAGGTGGTACCGGTAATGCTCACAAGCCGAAAAGTACAGCACCTCCGAAGCAAGGATATCCATTACATCAAAGTGCATTGGAAAAGCCAAGATGTAAAAGAAATCACTTTGGAGGAGGAAAACGTAATGCGAAAGGAGTACCCTAACCTCTTCGATGAACAAGGTACATGTAAATTTCGAGGCCGAAATTTCTTTTAAGGGTGGGGGAGTTGTGAGACCTACATGCAAATTTTGGAGATGAATTTTCTTTTAAGGGTGGGGAGTTGTAAAACCCGCACTCCATGAACCCGGTCTAAACCTCTATTTCATGTCGTAACAGGTATTCCAATCATAACCGTACTAGACGGGACGAGTGGATGACAATCAGGTATGAAAACAGACCAAAACAGAGAAATATTATCATACTGGTCTTATGATACCGGTCTATATACCGGTCGACAGGTATGTCTGCGCGGGCAAACTAGTTAGATCCGGAGACGGATCTCTATGGGTTTCGTTTGCCAAATCTCAATCCTAGAGACTTTCCTAACGTAGGAAAACTTTCTAAAACCTAATCTAGCCTATTTAAGGACCTCTAAACCTCCTTAAACCTCTTTGATTGATCCTCAGAAACCTTAGAGAGGAGAAAGAGATTTGAAGAGGAGAAAGAGCTAAGAAAGGTGGAAGAGGAGCCGCCATTGGACGAAGAACACCATAGTTGAGAACCAACGGTAAGTGCTTGAACTTCTCTCTAAGTTAAGCATTATGGATGACTGATCATGACTGACCAATACTCTGACCAATATCATGCAAGGTTAGGTATTGATCAAAATCCTTAAATTCCCGTTAAACCCTAATTGTTCGATAAACCCTAGATTCGAATTCTAGGAGAATAATCATAGGAACTAGGACTTGAATGGAACATAAAACAACCCTAACTCGTTTCTCAAGCCTAGAATGCAAAGGAGGACCCCTAGGAGTCATAGTGGGTGACCGATGAAAGATGAACACCAAGTTGGTGGTCTTCCGGAAGCATATCGGTCGACTATACCGATTGCACTATATGCGACCGGTACTGCGATCGGTACCTCTCGGGAGCTGGTCAAGGAGGGACCGATCGAACATACCGGTCGTACCATTTCCCCCAGTGCAGCGACCTGTACCTGTGATCGGTATGCACTGTTTTGGGTATATTTTGACCCAGTTGGTTTCCGACTTACGTAAAACCCTAAGAAACTAATTTTAATTAAACCCTAATATCGTGTAAGACCCTGTGATAGCAAGATTGGACGTTGTGACACGAAGCAAGTAAGCAATTGAGCATTAGGTAAGGGAATCGGACCCAAACCCTAATTAACTAATAACTGTAAAATGTTGTCAATAACTATTGTTCTATGGAGTGTTGCTTATGCATATTCACATGTTATCTTTACTTTCAGTTATTATATTGTTCATGCATACTCGCTATGCTAGGTGGTGATTGTTAGGCATGTGATTGTTTTCGTTGGTGTGTGGAATGGGAAGGGCCTGGGGTCTGGGATCATTCCTCACAAGTAGCACCTTTTCGTATCACTTCGTCTTAGCATACTTGGTGCGGGTAGGGTATCGTGGGGACGACGTGGCACTGTGGTCTTTGGCCTGGCCACCAGACTCTAGCCCTATCTCTATGCCGTAGGAAGCTGTGCTGGGATAGGGCCTACCGTGGTGACATATAGGATTGGTTAGTTGCGAGCCCAGTTTGCAAGCTCTCGCCAATAAGGATTTACGTGTTGGTATGGGTAGGGCATCAGGGGAAGTGTTGGCAGTGTATGATCCGAATACTTTAGCTCTATCCCTATTCCATGGTGGGTGCATGTTGGATGACAGTGGTGTTTGATCCATTGGGTGGATTCACACACTCGTGTATAGAGGTGCGTGGCCGCCAATCCTTTTATAGCACATTGCAAACTTAAAATCATATCATAATGTGAATGTTACATATGCATGTTGCCTGTTGTATTGTCTGATTTTCTTACTGAGCTAAGTTGTAAGCTCACCCTTGTATATATACATATTTTTAGATGTTGATGCAAGTTATACTATATAGGACTACGTGGACGCTCCAGTATATGGAGGTATTGCTGCTCTAGAAGTGCAAGTAGGGGAGGATGAGCATGACGCTTCATGCGAGTGCCCTTTCTACATGTATCTCTAGGATGGTTTTATTTTATTTCAGTTGGATTCATAAATTGTGTAAAGATATTTTATTTACGTTTTGGTGTGGAGAAATTGGTTACTATACTTACAATGTAGAACTCAGTTCATTTAATTTAAGACTTCCGCTGTATTTATTTATATTCTGATTAGAATTATGTGCAATGGTTTGTATAAGTGGATACGGTCTTATTGAGATCCAGGTGTGAACCATTGATTTAGTGGTGGTTCACTCACATCTGGTTCAGCCAGAATTGGGGTGTGACACCCTAAGATAGAAAAAAATAGATAAAGAGATAAAATCTTGCATAAATCTTAAGAATATAAACAAATAGGAAAAGTAAACCCTAAAAATGAAAAGAATAGATAAAGAGAGAATCTTGGGAATACCACAATTAGGGATAGAAAACCCTATAAGCCTAAGATGAAAATGTAGATATAGGCAACCTGATAAACCTAAGATGAAAATATAGGGATAGGCAACCCAACAAACCTAAGGTGAAAATATAGGGATAGGCAACCCTAGAAGCCTAAAAATAGAAAGGATAGGGAAAGGTAACCCTAGAAACCTTAGTGGGGAATGAGTGGAAATATCCAAATCTGACCGCTACAGCAGAAACTTAAGTAGGGAAGGAATGGAAATGTCCATATCCAACCGCTACAGCACACATTAGTAGGGAAGGAATGGAAATGTCCATATCCAACCGCTACAACACACATTAGTAGGGAAGGAGTGGAAATGTCCATACCCGACCGCTACAACATACATTGGTAGGGAAAGAGTGGAAATGTCCATATCCGACTGCTACAGTAGATTGCAGCACAGTACATAAACCTTTTCGAACTGTGTTGTACATGATTTCTAGGACCACTGAAATATGTAGGCAATTTGGGAGAGTTTCCAAATACGGTACTACAACCCACAAACCATCAGATTCAATCTCCATCCATCAAGTATAAACTTTAACTTGAAAAAGAATTTAATTGAAGCATATGCATAAGCTACATCTATAAACTTTAATCACATAAATACCCGTTTGAACTACGTTTTTGGACTTGATTCTAGACATAGGTCTCAAGGGATGCATAGGCAATTTGAAAATATTCTCAAATTTGGTTCAAGACCAAACTATCATTTGGTCCAGTTCATTGTACAGTTGTACATTGTTTGTTTATTTGCTTCAAGACATAATTGGCTAAATCCTAGGTTAGTAGAATTTAGAAACTTGGTTTAGGACATCCCCCATTAACCTTAGTCATCTAGTTAACCAAGCACAGTCAAAATCAGAGTCTAAGGAAAGTATAGTAGGTCGATCTTAATCGGGTGGTTTGGGTGCCTAACACCTTACCAAAATCATACCTTGAATACTTACCTGGTCTCATGTAGATCAATGAATTAATTTTATGGGTTATGAGTCAATAGAAGTCTTACCTTATGGTGAGACTACATCTTAGGTCCTAGACCTTAATCTAGATGGTGAATCCAAACTGATTCTTGATTTTTTGAGGGTGAGTTTTCTCATATGTCCTCACAATAACCCCGCCCCATTCTGTTGAAAAGCATGTTACCATACAACACTAACCAAACATCATATATCACAGATCATGCATTTACAATGCAATGCATGAACAGTTATCACAAATATTAAATCGCATGATACACAATCACAAAGCACCATAGACATACAAGGTTATTAGGAAACAAGAAAATAAAATAAAATCTATCCTTCACATGGTAGGTGAGAACTACTTGCCCTCTGTTAGGACAAAAGCTGATCTTGCACTCTCACGTTGTACCAATAATTAGAATTTTATTACTAGTTAAGCTTGACCTGGTTAATCACTAATTAGGTTGCATCAATGGGCTACAGTACCACTAGCATGCCAAGGCATAGTCCTTAGACGAGTAGTCTAGGGTACATAGCTCAAATTTAGGTTTTAGGTTCTAAAACAGAAGCTTTGGGGTTGTCTGGTAGCAGGTACTCCGGTAGGAATTTATGACAGGAGGCATACCGAGATAGGTTATGAATTTTATAGACACATACTATAAGTGTCAGGCAGCAGGTCAGGTTTCACATTACCGTGCGATCGAACATTTGACTGGACACTTCCATTATGCTACTATGACTGTCTGACAGCAAGTCTGGTTGTACAGCGGTGTAAGTGGACTCTGACCAGAGCCTTCTAGTAGTTCCTGTTTTTATAGGAACCCTCTGTGAGTTTCTGTGTGTGGATTTTGCATCCAGAGTTACAACTGGACACATCATCCGAACAGCTTTCACAATCCGAAATTGAATCTAAGTCACTTAACAGGGCTGTAATTTCTTTCCCCTTAGGCTAAGGAAGTATCTAGCATTATCTAGGCATCGGTTATTGCCTTGGTTCCGTCCTATACTCCCTTTCAAGGTCCATTAGTCTTTTTACAATTTGCTGTCCAGGTTTTTGCTTAAACCTAGACTGCATTACCTATATACCTATGGCCTGCCATTAATGGCCATTGAAGGTTTTGCTTACCCAATTTCATACGGTGTTTTCATCCTCTGAAGGGTCCTATAAAGTTAGAAAACTTAGAGAGACAGATAGCGTACTTACTGGGACCGTCTTCGTTCTTTCGTACTCGATTATCCCTTGAAGAACACTTTTGCTTAGTTGTCTTCCTCCTCTCTCACTAAACCTTTTCTCTACAACTCTCCCTTCTAAAAAAAGGGGTCAGAGTCCTTGTATTTGTTTTGCACAAACAAACTAAGCAAATGCAAATAGAGAGGAGGGAGAGTCCAAGGGAGACTAGAGTTTCCCACTACAGGAACAATTCCTTGATCCCAAATGTTAGGGGTCCCATGTGCCAACTATCTTGCTAGACATGCATAAGGGAATCTGCATCTCCCACTTCTAGTGAAAGATGGTTGCCTAGGGTAACACATGTCACTCAACTACCTCCCTTCCTTTCCTTATGTTGTTAGTGTGTGGTTACACTCCATTGTTAGGAAGCAATGTTTTTTTAAGCAGAGAGTAGCGTATGAAAGCCCTCAATCTAGATGGACATTGTGTTGTGCATTTGCCCACCTTGCTGAGAACTATCCTGAGAGTACTACTAAGAAGGTAGCATCTGACAAAAGAGATGATTGTATTATCATAAATGGTGTAGATAAAATTGCTCTTATTGTTGACTTGAATCATCAACCTCTAAATCAGACAATTGTTGGGGCCTGGGCTAATGTCTCTGAAGGTGACGATGGAGATTTTGCTGAGGAAGATGGAGAGATACGTGAGGAGGTTGCTGTTGTGGTTTCGGTCTCTAATAATAATCAGGGATCTCATGTATTGGAGAAGGAGGGTGTAGAAATACCTGTGATGGATAATGCAAATGCAATGTGTGAGGCAAATACAAACCTTGTGGTTGTGGAATCGTCTCAGATGGATGCTACTATGTCAGTTCAATCTCCAAGTCATGTAGAGGTACAATTTAATGATGTTATGTCAGCTGATCAGGTACTCAATGATCAGGAGGGGGACTTTACACCTGTTGAGAAGTGAAGAGTGGAAAAACAGCTTGCTAAGAATCCTAAGAAGGGGGATCTTTTGAGACAAGCTCTTCATCTAAAAGGTGCTCAATGAAATACATCTTCTGGAATATATGGGGTGTCTCGAACCCAAATATGAGACGACTGTTGAAAACTTTGTTAGTAGAAATTAATCCGAGTGTGATCGAGTTGGCTCAGCCTATGGTGGCTCCTGAGAAATGTTCAAAATCTTTTTACAAAGAAAGGGATACGAGGCAGATCTGATCTTTAATGAAAAGGTAGGTAGGTAGAAATCCAAACATTTGAATTTTCTAGAAGACAGGGATAAAAAAGCCAATAGTGTTTTTTCTGTCTGATCAACACATTACTATTAGTGTGTGTGTGTGGATGGAATACAATAAATTTTGACTTTTGTATATGCTAATAATAGAAGGGTGGAGAGAAGAACTTTGTGGGCAGATCTAATTTTAATGGGTTTACCATCTGTGCCATGGCTAGTTTTGGGTGACTTTAATTGTTGTAGGTTTGCCAATGAGAAAACAGGGCCAGGAAGATTTTTGTCAGCATCAACTTTAGAATTTGAGGTATTCCTTGACTCCATTCCTTTGCAAAGCATACCTTCTACTGGATTGAAATATACATGGACTAATAACAGGGTGATAGGAAATGTGAAAGCTGTTCTTGACAGGAGCTTTGGAAACTCTACTTGGTTTGATCTCTTCAGTACTCATTCCAAAAAGTTTTTCCAAGAGTAGGATCTGATTATGCTCCTATTTTGGTGAGTTGTGTTTCGATTGCAAGGCCAAATAATGTTCCATTCCGAATCCAAAGGTTTTGGATGGAACATGAATCATTTAGAGTTGTGGTTAAGGAAGTATGGAATAAAGAGGTTATTGGCACTCCATTTTTCATTCTCACCAGCAAACTAAAAGGTTTGAAGCAAACACTAAAGGTTTGGTCTAAAGAGACCTATCCACATATTGATAAACAAGTCTTATGTACAACATTGGTAATGGAAGACTCTCAAGAAACTCTAGAGGTTGTTGGATCTAACTCTCTTCTAAGAGATGAGGAATTAGCTGCTACAAAAAAGCATGAAGAGAAATGTGCTTTGCAAGAAGCTTTGTGGAAAGAAAAAGGAAGGATTGCTCGGCTGAAAGGAGGTGATACTAACTCCAAATTATTTCATAAATACGCTAAGAATAGATGTGCAAAGAATCTGATTCTTTGCATTCAGAGGGAGGATGGTGTTCTCATGGAGAATCAAATGCAAATAAAGAGCTACATCAGCTCATATTATGAAAGCTTCCATTATGCAACAGTTTTGGTTAACTCTACTATGAATCTGGAGATGATCCCAGAGATGGTGACAGTTCAAGATAACAAGGTATTAGATGACATTCCATCAGATGAAGAAATCAAAGTAGCAGTTTTTAGCATGAATCCTGACAGCTCTCTGAGTCCTGATGGCTATGCTGGTAAGTTCTTCTGTTCTTGTTGGCATATAGTAAGGAAGGAGACATGTGCTGCAATTAGATCTTCTTTTTTTTTTGTAAAAGGTGGCTTGCCAAGAAGGGTAAACAACAACTTCATTATTCTCATTCCAAAAAAAGATGGTGCAAAGAAGTTGTTAGATTTTCATCCCATCTGTGTAGGAAACTTTATCTACAAGATTATTCCCAAGATTCTAGCAACTAGACTTGGTAGTTTTTTAGGTAAATGTATATTAGAAGAACAAGGGGTCTTTGTAAAAGGAAGACTAATACACAATAATGTGAGACTTGCATCAGAATTAGTATCCCTTATATACAGGAAAATTAAAAAAGGGTGCATGGCACTGAAGATTGATATTCAGAAAGCATTTGACACACTTGAATGGAATTTTGTTTATGCTGTATTAAAGAAGTTTGGCTTTACAGATACATTTGTTGTCACTCCCCAATTCTGGACTAAACAATAGTGTAATAAACCATCATAAGAACCAACGGTTCAACTAGGATCTCATAAAGATCATGCCAACAATCCAAACCAAATACACCTTCCACAACATAATCAGAGATAACACAATAAATATCGAAAGTCTTTATTACTAATGAACTGAGTGTCTAACATGATAAAGTAAATAAATAAATCAATTATCTCTAAATAAACTCAAAACATAATTAATAATCTATTAAAAGTTCCCATAATCAAAATGTGAATAATCTAATAATAGAGACACTAGAAACACTCGCAAGTAGAGTCATGCTCGTCTTCCACAGCCTGAAGATCCATCACCGCCATGTGTCCGTACGATGGTGCCTCCAAATAATCTTTCACTATAGGACCTACATCATCAATTAAAACTATTCGACGTCGAGAGGTGAGCACACATTACTGCTCAGTGAGTAAACAAAACAATGCGCAAACATATGCATGCATTCAATTCATTATCTTTGGTCTATTTTACGTTTACAACTGTACTATAGAAAGGATTGACCACCATCGCACCTTTATACACGAGTTGTAAGACCCGCACTTCACTAACTTGGTCTAACCGTGTCGTACCAGGTCTTTCCATCATTCCTGGACCAAGTAGACCGAGCGTGTGAAAATAGATCACAAACTAGGTATGAGAATCGAGTTAAAAACACTGAAAACATACCTAAGGTCGCATACCTGGGTAGGTATGGTCGACCATAAGGAAGGAAACAAAAATCTCAAATCCAGAACCCCACGGTCGACGGTTTATGCAACCGTATGATCGATTGTGAGACCCCAGACCAGACTCCGAGTTTTGAAAACTTTCCTAAATTAAGGGATTGCTTTCCTAATTGAAAGAGGACTCTATATGGAGAGTTTTCCTCTATATAAAGGATGTCCCTCAGCCCTTTTTCACTCTTTTAGAACATTAGTAAACCCTAGAGAAAGAGAAAGGAAGAGAAGGAAGAGAAGGAAGAGAAGGAAGAGAAGGAAGAGAAGGAAAAGAAGGAAAAGCTAAGGAAATGAATTTGCTGAGAAGAGATTGGCTCTCTATCACAGGCAAAGGTATGAGCCTAATTTCTAAAGATGTTAATTCTATAAACTAAGGATTTTATAGATGATTGAGAATGTCAACCTATTATGATCCATGTGACTTCTTTGAGAAAATTCCAAGGAGAACCATGAGGAGTGAATTTGATGATTAAGGTTGATAAGAAACTACTAATGATGGCCATAGGATGACCTTAGAATAAACCCCATTGAAGAACAGAAGAATTGACCTAGGAAGAACTCGAATTGCATGTAGACTGTGACCAAAAATCTCAAGGTCGCAGCTACGGTCGACCAACATGACCAGAGGATCGACCATAGGCATTCGGGAAGATTTCAGAAATCATATGGTCAAAGCTACGGTCGCACCATATGCGACCATAGGGTATCGACCGTAGGCGTAAAGGTCGATACCGAAGATGAGACCATATGACCAATCAGACACCTATCAGTGCTCTGTTTCGATTTTCCACTACTGTAACATGTCACATATGAACCCTAACTTAAATTCATATAACTTTCAGGTTGGTAAATCAATTCAAAGAGATTTTCAAGGCTTGGAAGGAGATCAAGTATTGCTAACAGGTGAGGGAACAAGACCTAAACTAATTGGATAATAACAAACTGTTTATTTTTATTGAGTCCAATGTCATAATTGATTCTATGTTTGTATGTTTGTAATGTGGATTTCACATGTCATCTAATATTCTTGCCATTACTGCTCATGCATAATTAATTTTGTTTATTTATAACATGATGATGATGATGATGCTAGGAATAGGTATGTGAATGTATTGTGTGGTTGGTATGTTGGATGCGGGTAGAGCATCAGGGGGAGGACGTGGTATGGTGGTCTTTGACCTCGTCACCAAACTCTAGCTCTATCTCTACTCAAGTCTTTCCCACTAACATCGTTGTATCGCCATTACCTTAGCAGAACTATTACGACGTAGGGCATCAGGGGAGGTGGTCTCGGACCATATGGTCTCTGACTCTGTTGAGGGGCCTTAGCTCTATCTCTATGGACGTATTGAGGGATGCTGGGGTGAGGCATTTGATACACTGTTTGGCATTAGGATTGGTTAGCTGCAATCCCAGTTTGCAAGCCCTCGTCAATAGGGGCTTACGTGTTGGTATGGGTAGGGCATCAAGGGAAGTGTTGGCGGTGTTTGATCTGGACACTTCAGCTCTATCTCTATTCCATGGTGGGTGCATGTGGGACGGCAACGTTGTTTGATCCATTGGGCAGATTCACACACTCGTGTATAGAGGTGGGACGGCTACCAAATATTTCTATAGCATATTGCAAACTTAAAAACCAAACCAAATATATGAATTCAATGCATGCATATGTTTGTTGCATTGTTTTGTTTACTCACTGAGCCTTGATGTGTGCTCACCCTTTCGACGTCGAATATTTTTAGTTGATGATGCAGATCCTACCGTTGAAGAATATATGAATGCGCCGACGTATGGACACATTGCTGCAATAGACGTAGAAGCTGAAGAAGATGCGCATGATTCATCGTGCGAGTGCAACCAATGTGTTTTTGCTTAAGTTTAGTTATAATTTGAACATCAGATATGTAATTGATTATTTGTTTTTATGTCTTGTAGTTGGAGATAATTGGATTAAATACTTATTTATCATTTTTTATACTCTTTTTTTATTTATATAAATGTTTTTTTTTTTTTTTTTTTTTATTTTTTATTTTATTTTTGGGATGTGTATGGTTTGATATGGTGGGTATGACCTATACGAGATCCTGGGTGAACCGTTGGTTTATTGGCGGTTCATCACACATTCTAGTTAAACCAGAATTGGGGTGTGAAAACTTGATATCAGAGCATCTCAGGTTCTATCCATTGACCTAACTACTTCCACATGAGTCATGAACTGAGTTAGGATAAATTTAAAAGCTGTAATAAAAACACAACATAAGCACCTGTGTTGTATGAGATATAAACTAAGAAAGAGAATAATGCACATATGTAAATGAGAAACCAATTTTATATATATATCCAAATGGGAGTAAGACAAGACACATCCGAATCAGAGTACAGTCCACAAATTTGGACAGTTACTCTGTAAAACATATAAAAAAAGGAAAAAAATATAAATGACAATCATGGAGCTGGAGGTACTGGAGGAGGAGGTGCCTCACGATCTCTATCATAGTCCTTAGCATATACTCTCGCGAGCCAGGCCACCTGAGTCTAAGTCGCTCGGAGACTAGTTGTCAGATCAGCTACCCGATGGTCTGTAGAGCATGGGGCATCTAGAAGCTCTCCTACTCTCAATCAGTCAAGCGCTGAGCCTCTCGAATCCCACGTAACAGCCCCATCATGTCATCTGGTGGTGGGCATAAAGGGCCAGTTGAATGAAAAGCTCGAGAAGGGACAGCTCCAGTAGAATGCTATGGTAAAGGAGGAGGGATGGCATCCACATCCATGTACATCTGATCATCATCCTCCTCATCATCACTCTCGTGTGCCACTACTGCTACCTCTGCTACTACTGCTGCTGCCGCCTCTGCATCTGATGCTGCTGCTACCCGAGTGAGAGGACGTCTCATAGCATTCCTCTCGTCATCACTGACCTGTATCTCTCTCATGCCCATCCTGCTAAAGGCCTCCCAATCAAGGTTAGCTGAGAAGGTGTCCTCAAGGATCCTCTCATCCACTAGGTCCACCTGTAGACGAGCGAGCAAGGTGGAGATCAACCGCCCATAAGGCAAGTTACCTCTCGAGTCAGGCAACGTCGCTCTGTGCATAGTCTGAAGAATGATATATGGGAGGCAGACTGACTGCCTAGTGCAGATACAGTACAGCAGGTACTGAATCAGCTGTGAGACCATCCCGTAGTGTCCACCCTGGGGAATAAGATTATGCTGGATAATCTTACAGTAGACCCGTGGCTCTGGATGTAGGTTGACTGCTTTCATCTACCAGCGGTCATTCCGAAGAATCTGGTTATCTATTTCTACACGCACCTGTATAGACAGAAACTGTGGCTCCATGGGTGCACAGTAAACCAACTGACCATGGTTGGAAATGCCTAGGAGATCAGCCAACTCCTGACAGTTGAAAGAGATCGGAACCCCTTTTCACCCAGCTGGTGATTCGAAGCTCTCTACCCCTGTCAACATCCTCTAGGTCACCCTCTACCTGTAGGTGATAGTAGAACTGCTTGACCAAGTTCGGCGAGTGCAAGCCTCGTACAAAATCACTGGAAGCTAGCCCATATCACCAAATGCCCTCTCTACATCAAACAGGGCTAAATGGGCTAAGTTCACACACCGACCCCCTTCCACTTTCTTCCTGTCAAACCAAGGATATTGCACCTCTACTTTAATGGACATGAAGCATCGTGGGTCATGAACTCGAGGAACCTTAGTGCGAACCATGATCACTGCAAGAAAAAAAAACTAGAGAAACAAGTTAGATAAATTTGAAAATTTGACAGCATAACGATGTAAAATAGGAAGAAGCCTCACTTTTCACCCGATCATTTGGGCATGAGGACTTACATAGGTCCCAAACCATCTTGCAAGGCTCATACAATCAGAAATTTAAACTAGGTAGGTCGAATTTGAAGAAATTTTGACAATTGAGAAAAACCCCAAAATTTAGGTCAAAAATTAGAATTTTCAAGTTTCTACTGAACTAACCTATGAAACTCAAATTTTTTAGAGTGATTTCATCCATTGGGTGGCCAATAGCAATAACCCCCAATAAAAATCAAATTTTTACGGTCAAAAAAATATTAATTTGAAGAAAATCCTATAAATGGAGCAAAACCAGGTATGAAAGCTTAAAAAGGAGAAAGAATAGAAGACATACCTTGAGCAATGGAGTGACGATTGTTGATTAATGGAAAAATCACCAAGTTCGTATGGTCGACACTGTAGCAACTCACAGGTGGCCAGTTGAGTAGAGACCATAGGAGGAAGAAGGAGAATAAGAGGGAAAAATCTCAAAAAAATAGGTTTAAAAACCTAATCTTGAACCATACGGTCGCACAATTAGACCAAAATATGCGACCGTATGATTGACCACAAGGTCTCGGTAAGTTTTCAGAATTTGAAGGTCGCACAACATGCTACCGTAGGCCATCGACTGTATGACTGACTGTTGATTGTATTTTGATTCTATTTGAACTTTTGCCTATTAATCTTGTTTCTTTTCTCGCCTTCCATTGTGAGACTAACCCAATACCACCACTCTATTTTGTCTCACATGTACAGCTTTCCAAGTACCATTCAACCAAGACTTTAAATGGTTGGACGCAGAGTAAGTTGAGGGAGACAGAATGCAAACCCATCTCCACCACCTATGGAGACCAATGACAATGAAGGTCAGCAAGGACAAGAAGGAAATATTGAAGCTCAAAATGCTGCACCTCAGAATGTTCACACCCAAGCCAATCCAACCAACTTACATGCACCACCTACGGATTTGGCTACTACAGTGATGAATTTGGCACAACAAATACAGCATATACAGCAAATGCAAGCCAACATGCAAGCTGCTAAGGGAATTGCTTTTCCAGCTGCAAACACAACATCTCTACCTGCAGGACAAGCTAGTATGGCACCATGGTGGTAGCAACACTATACCCCAAGCATCGCAAACACCAGCAGTACAAGGCCAAGTGCAAAACCTTGAAGCACCACAAGGCAGGTATAACTAAGGTAATTATCAGTAGCAACCACCTGTGTATGGAGCATATGCATAGTATCAGCTTGATCACTCCAAACTGATCGAGCATTTCCTGAAGTTGAAGCCGAAGGAATTCACAGGCAAACCATCAGATCCGTTGTGGCCAGCTCACTGGATCGACAAAATGGAAAGAAACTTTATGATGAAGAC
>JAMYWD010001763.1:0-12774 GCA_028583415.1 Protea cynaroides
TATAAATGAAGAAGAGAAGGTATTATGTGCCACATTTATGTTGAAAGGTGATGCACACCATTGGTGGAAATCAACTAGAAGTTATCTATTAACAAAGCACGCCCAACTGACATGGGCTATTTATAAAGAAGCTTTCTTCGAGAAGTATTTTCCAAGGAGTTTCAGAGATCAAATGGAAAAGGAGTTTCTGAGTCTGTATCAAGGACAGATGACTATAGACGTATATCAACAGCGTTATGAAGAACTTTTTTTCTTCACTTCCTTTAGTATGCAGGAGGAAAATACCAAAACCCAAAGGTTCATCATGGGACTTAGGGGAAGCATCTGTGAGTATGTATTGGGACTGAAAAAGAAGATTTATAACGAAGTTGTACAGATTGCTCGAGCACTAGAATCGAGCCAGAGGAAAAGTTATTTTGCTCAGAACAGGGGCATTAAAAGGCCTAACGGAAATACATGTAACGAAGGGAACACCAAGACAATCAAATCCTTCCATACTCAAGGCTTTAATGATGCAGCCAAGACTACCCCAACAGCTCAACCTAAACAAAAGCAAAGTGTGAGTTTGCAGAACCAAACTTCCCCAGAACGTGAAAACTCATTCTCTCTGCATTAAAGGCTAGAAAATGCCTCGAGAAAGGAGGAATTGGGTATCTATTATCTGTGGTCGGCCTCACTAAGGAAGCACCATGAATGGAGGATATTGAAGTTGTGCGTGAATTTTCAGATGTATTTCTTGAGGAACTACCAGGACTACCATCTGACTGAGCGACAGAGTTCGTTATAGATCTTATACTCGGAGCTGCACCAGTATCTAAATCACCCTATCGAATGGCTCCTCTTGGGCTGAAGGAACTGAAGGTACAATTATAGGAATTCTTGGACAAGGGCTATACTAGACCCGACATATCACCATGGGGAGCGCCGGTATTGTTCATGAAAAAGAAGGACGGTAGCGTTCGACTGTATATAGATTATCAGGAATTGAATAAGCTTACAATCAAGAATCGGTACCCGTTGCCTCGGATCGATGAATTGTTCGATTAGTTGCTAGGTGTCAAAAGTGTTCTCCAAAATTGATCTTCGGTCAGGATACCATCAGTTGAAGATTAAGGAAGGTGATATTCCAAAGACAGCATTCAGAACCAGATATGGACATTATGAATTTTTAGTCATATCTTTAGGATTGACTAATGCACCTATAATTTTTATGGAACTCATGAATCGGGTATTCCATAATATGTTGGATACGTCAGTCATTGTATTTATTGACGACATACTAATTTACTCCAAGGACAAAGAAACTCATATCACAAATCTAAGAGCCGCTTTGCAGCGACTAAGAAAGGAGAAGCTTTACGCTAAATTTACCAAGTGTGAGTTATGGCTGAATGAAATCTCTTTCTTAGGCCATGTTGTATCCGTCGAAGGAATTAAAGTGGATCCTAGCAAGATTGAAGCCATTGTGAAATCGAAAGCACCTAAGAATGTTGCAGAAATTAGAAGTTTCTTAGGGTTAGCTGGTTATTATCAACGATTCGTGGAAGATTACTCTAGAATCGCCATACCTCTCACCAGTCTAATAAAGAAAAGAGAAAAGTTTATTTAAACCGATAAATGTGAAAAGTGTTTCCAAACATTGAAGGCTAGATTGATATCAGCTCCCACCTTGACTATTCTGATCCCAGGACAACCATTTACCTTGTACGCGGATGCGTTTGGGTTAGGTTTGGGATGTGTGCTTATGCAAGAAGAATAAGTAATTGTGTATGCCTCAAGACAACTGAAGACACATGAGAAGAACTATCCCACTCATGACTTGGAATTAGCAGTAGTAGTACATGCTTTTAAGATATGGAGACATTATTTGTATGGAGAGAAATTTCAGATTAAATCAGATCATAAGTATCTCACTCATCTTTTTAATCAGAAGGAGTTGAACATGAGATAGAGAAGATGGCTGGAATTACTGAAGGATTTGATTGCGATATTCAGTATCATCCAGGGAAAGCTAATGTAGTTGCTGACGCACTAAACAAGAAAGCAATGACAAAATCTCAGGAAAAAACTAGCACAAATGCTGTAGCGTGTGTTACAGGAAGAGTATTTAATTATGATAACGAGAAGTTCGTGATTGATATTCTAAATGAATCAACTGACCAAGGGTTTATTCATCTATTCTCAAACATGTTTGCTACATTGAAGATTGTACCTGATCTATTAGACGAAGTGAAAGCAACTATTAAATCAGACCCTTATCTGAGAACGGTGGAAGAAGACCTTGGAAAAGGTCGGACTAACCCTGACTTCACTTTGGATTCTGAGAAAGTAATAAGATACAAAGGGAGAGTATGTGTTCCTGAAAATGAAGACTTGGATATTAGACACAAACTAATGAAAGAAGCCCACACCACCGCTTATTCGGTACATCTTGGAAGAACAAAGATGTATCATGATCTAAAGAAACTCTATTGGTGGAGAGGAATGAAAGCGGATGTAGCTAAATTTGTGTCTCAATGCCTGAATTGTTAGCGGGTAAAGGCTGAATGGCAAAGACCTACAGGATTGTTGCAGCCACTGCCAGAACGAGCATGGAAATGGGACTGCATTACTATAGACTTCGTCACCGGGTTACCATTGACTCCTTAAGTAGTTGTTGCGGTCTGGGTGATTGTAGATCGTTTGACCAAGACAGCTCGTTTCATAGCTATACGACCTCAGTATACCCTAGAGAGGTTAGATAAGATTTATGTAGATAATATTGTCAGATTACATGGTGTACCTGAAAGCATTTTGTCCGACAGAGACCCACGCTTTACCTCAAAGTTTTGGAAGGATTATAGAAGGCAATGGGTACAATGTCGAAGTTCAGTACTGCATTCCATCCTCAAACAGAAGGACAGTTGGAGCGTACTATTTAGATTTTAGAAGACATGCTCCGAGCTTGTGTCATTGATTTCAAAGGATCATAGGATGAGAAATTACCATTGATCGAGTTCACTTATAATAACAACTATCAAGCTACAATACAGATGTCACCCTATGAAGCACGGTATGGTAGGAAATGTCAAACTCCTTTATTTTGGAACGAAGTTCGAGAACAGAGTATTGTTGGACCAGAGTTTGTTGAGGAGACTTTTCGAGTGGTCGAAATTATCAAGGAAAGAGTCCGAACAGCTCAGAATCGTTAAAAGCAATATGCAGATAATCGACGTAGAGATCTCGAATTCACCATAGGTGATAAGGTATTTCTGAAAATATCTCATATGTGTGGTTTAAAACAGTTTGGATAGAAGGGAAAACTGTATCCCAGATATATTGGACCATATGAGATTTTAGCTAAACGTGGGAAGGTGGTATATCAGTTAGCACTACCCCCATCTATGTCTAGTGTACATAATGTATTCCATGTCTCATAATTGAAGAAGTACGTCAGAGATCCAACACACGTGCTGACAATGGATCCACCAGATTTGACTGAAGATTTGACATTCGAAGTAGTACCTTTTGAGATCACTAGCCGGAAGGTACAACTTCTTCGCAATTGCGACATTTATTACGTTATGGTTACTTAGAGAAGCCAAAATGTGGAAGAAATTACATGGGAAGAAGAGAACGCTATGCGGAAGCAATATCCTTACTTATTCGACTCGAAAGGTATGTACAAATTTCGAGGATGAAATTTATATAAGAGGGGGGGAGTTGTAAGACCCGCACTTCACTAACTTGGTCTAACCATGTCATGCCAGGTCTTCCCATCATTCCTAGACCAAGTGGACCGAGCATGTGAAGATAGATCACAAACCAGGTATGAGAATCGAGTTAAAAACATTGAAAACAACCTAAGGTCGCATACCTGGGTAGGTATGGTCGACCATAAGGAAGGAAACAAAAATCTCAAATCCAGAACCCCACGGTCGATGATTTCGACCCTACGGTCGACGGTTTATGCGACCGTATGATCGACCGTGAGACCCCAAATCAGACTCTGAGTTTTGGAAACTTTCTCAAATTAAGGGATTGCTTTCTTAATTGAATGAGGACTCTATATGGAGAGTTTTCCTCTATATAAAGGACGTCCCTTAGTCCTTTTTCACTTTTTTAGAACATTAGTAAACCCTAGAGAAAGAGAAGGGAAGAGAAGGAAGAGAAGGAGAAGAAGGAAAAACTAAGGAAAGGAATTTGCTGAAAAGAGATTGGCTCTTTATCACAGGCAAATGTATGAGCCTAATCTCCAAAGATGTTAATTCTATGGACTAAGGATTCTATGGAGGATTGGGAATGTCAACCTATTATATCCATGTGATTTCCTTGAGAAAATTCTAAGGAGAACCATGAGGAGTGAATTTGAAGATTAGGGTTGATAAGAAACTATTAATGATGGTCATAGGATGACTTTAGAATAAACCCCATTGAAGAACAGAAGAATTGACCCAGGAAGAACTCGAATTGCATGTAGATTGTGACCAGAAATCTCAAGGTCGCAGCTACGGTCGACTAGCATGACCAGAGGATCGACCATAAGCATTTGGAAAGATTTCAGAAACCATATGGTCGTAGCTACTGTCGCACCATATGCGACCATAAGGTATCGGCCGTAGGTAGTAAGGTCGATACAGTATGAGACCATAGGACCAATCAGACACCTATCAGTGCTCTGTTTTGATTTTCGACTACTGTAACATGTCACTAATGAACCCTAACTTAAATTCATATAACTTTTAGGTTGTTAAATGAATTCAAAGAGAATTTCAAGGCTTGTAAGGAGATCGAGTATTGCTAATAGGTGAGGGAATAAGACCTAAACTAATTGGATAATAACAAACTATTTATTTTTATTGAGTCCAATGCCATGATTGATTCTATACTTGTATGTTTGTAATGTGCATTTCACATGTCATCTAATATTCCTGCTATTACTGGTCATGCATAATTAATTCTGTTTATTTATAACATAATAATGATGATGATGCTAGGAATAGGTATGTGAATGTATGTGTGTGGTTGGTGTATTGGATGCGAGTAGAGCATCAGGGGGAGGACGTGGCATAGTGGTTTTTTACCTCGTTACCAGACTCTAGCTCTATCTCTACTCAAGTCTTAGCCACTAACATCGTCGTATCGTCATTACCTTAGCAGGACTATTACGTCGTAGAGCATCAGGGGAGGTGGTCTCGGATCATGTGGTCTCTAACTCTGCCGGAGGGCCTTAGCTCTATCTCTATGGAATTATTGAGGGATGCTGGGGTGAGGCCTTGGATACACTGTTTGGCATTAGGATTGGTTAGTTGCGAGCCCAGTTTGCATGCCCTCGCCAATAGGGGCTTATGTGTTGGTATGGGTAGGGCATCAGGGGAAGTGTTGGCGGTGTTTGATCCGGACACTTTAGCTCTATCTCTATTTCATGGTGGGTGCATGTGAGACAGCAATGGTGTTTGATCCATTGGGCGGATTCACACACTTGTGTATAGAGGTGCAGCGGCCACCAAACATTTCTATAGCATATTGCAAACTTAAAAGCCAGACCAAAGATATAAATTGAATGCATGCATATATTTGTTGTATTGTTTTGTTTGCTCACTGAGCCGTGATGTGTGCTCACCCATTCAACGTCGAATATTTTTAGTTGATGATGCAGGTCCTACCATTGAAGAATATATGAATGTGTCGACGTATGGATACGTTTCTGCGATAGACATAAAAGCTGAAGAAGATGTGCATGATTCATCATGCGAGTGCAACCAATGTGTTTTTGCTTAAGTTTAGTTATAATTTGAACATCAGATATTTATTTTTATATCTTGTGGTTTGGAGATAATTGGATTAAATACCTATTTATCAGTGTTAGACTCTCAGTGCATTATCTGTAAGACTTCCACTTATTTGTTTATTACCTCTGATTATTAATGTAGAATGTGTGTGTGGTTTGTTATGGTGGGTACGACCTATACGAGATCCTGGGTGAACCTTTGGTTTATTGGTGGTTCATCACACCATTCTAGTTAGACCAGAATTAGGGTGTGACACGAGTGTGTGAATCCACCCAATGGATCAAACACCATTCTCGTCCCACATGCATCCACCATGGAATAGAGATAGAGCTAAAGTGTCCAGATTACACACTGCCAACACTTTTCTTGATACCCTACCCATACCAACACTTAAGCCCTTACTGGTGAGGGCTTGCAAACTGGGCTCATAACTAACCAATCCTAAATGTCATCATAATTTGTATCCAAGGCCTTAACTTAGCATCTCTCAATATGCCATAGAAATAGAGCTAGAGTTTGGAGACCAGGCCTAAGACCACAGTACCACCTCCTCCCCCTGATGCTCTACAGCATACTAGTTATGTTAAGGTAACGGCGATATGACGATGTCAATGCAAAGAACAGAATAGAGATAGGCTAGAATCTGGTGGTCAGGATCAAGACCACAATTCCACGTCCTCTCCCTGACGTTCTACTCAATCCAATACACCAATCACATAAACAAGCACATGCCTACTCCCAGCATCACCATCATATAATAAGGAACATAAATAAATATGTATGAGCAGAATAAATAACAAGTATTAGATAACATATGAGATGCACAAACAATCAATCAAGGCATGGCATCATATTAGATAAGAAAAAAAATAAGAAGAAAGGATATTTTGTTATTATCCAGTTAGTTTAGGTCTTGTTCCCTCACTTGTAAACGATGTTCGACCTTCTTCCAAGCCTTGAAAGTCATTTTAAATTAATTAGGAACCTAAGAAATTTATGGATTTAAGTTAGGATACGATTGTACCAAGTTATAGTAATCAAAAATTGAAACAGAGCCCTTACTGGTGGACTAGTCGATCTTGTGGTCTCATGTTTATGTCGACCACAGACTGTATGGTCAACCTTGTGGTCGTGTTACATGCGACCACAGATGTGACCACACAATTTCTGGGAAACTTCTCGAATATGGTCGACTCACTGGTCACTCTATGTCGACCAGTGCTACAACAACACAAAGTTTGGTCGAAATCTATCTTTCAATTTGAGTGCTTCCATAGTCGATTTCTCGTCTCATCAGTAAGGTTCATTCTATGATCATTCTATGACCTTTAATCACAGGTTTTCACTAACCATTAACCCTATTCTATTCTCTATGATCTCCCTTGAGATTTACTTAGAGATTCATATTAACTTCCCAATTAACCATGAAAAACTCTATCCTATTTGATCTACCTCTATAGAGACAAGTTGCTCATACCTTAAGCTTGCTATAGAGAGATAGAACTCTTCTCTGCAAAACCTTCTTCTCCAAGTATTCTTCTCCTTCTCTTCTTCTCTCTTTCTCTCTTACGTTTAGGGTTTGAGATTAGTCCAAAAGAATGAGAGAAGGTAGAAGGACGTCCTCTATATAGAGAGAAACTCTCCATGAAAAGAGATCTCCTTTGATTTGAAAAGTTTCCAAATCACATAGTCTGATTTGGGTTTGTGCGATCGATTATATGGTTGTAAAATCCATCGACTATACTACTCAAAAGTGTCTACCACACGACCTATTTTGACTGGTCTTACATCAGTCATTGACTGGTCAACCACACAAGCTCAGGTAGTCGACCACACAATCAAATTTAACTATTTTTTGGTCGATTCACTTACCTAGCTTTATGATTCCTTCATATTGTTGGTTCACTTGATCTGGTTATGATGGGAAGATCTGGCATGACACGATTAGACCAGGTTAGTAGAGTGTGGGTCTTACATTTGTGTCTCAAGTAAAATGACTTCTGGAATCAGTTAAACTATCCATTATGGTTAATAGAGGAATTGTAGGGTTCTTTAGTCCAGAAAGAGGACTAAGGCAAGGTAATCCATCTTCACCACTACTTTTTGTTTTGTCTGAGGAGGCTCTCTGTAGAGGTTTGAATAATCTTGTGGAGCATGGTCAAATTGAGCAAATATTTAAAGGAAGAGGTGTTTCTGCCTCATCTCATCTCTTCTTTGCAAATGACAAATTTGTATTTGTGAAAGCAAATATTGCTACTTGTAAACAGTTGAAAGCTTTGCGAAATTGGTATGCAAATAGTGGTGGACAGTGCATTAACCATACCAAGAGCAAAATATTCTTTTCTGAAGAGGTGACAAGGTGTAGATGACAAAGGATGTTGGACTGCCTAAGGTTCACAGAAGGTATATTCCCAACTTCATATCTTGGAGTTATATTATTTAAAGGTAGAATCCGAAGAAAATATTTTACACCACTGATTGACAAATTCAGAAAGAAATTTAATATCTGGAGAGGGAAGATCCTATCGTATGCAGGAAGAGTAGAGCTTGTAAAATCAATTCTAAGTAGTGTGTTTGTACATTCCTTCTGCATTTCTAAATGGCCTCATTCTTTACTCAAAACAGTGGAGACCTAGATTTGGAATTTTATATGGTTAGGTAATCCAAACCAGAGAACATCAGTGGTTGTTAAAAGGGATTTGTTATGCAAACCAAAGAATGAAGGAGGGTTGGGATTAAGGAGACTAAAAGATGTCAATGAAGCCATGTTAACAAAAATGGCATGGAACATGAGGAATGATGACTCTGCATATGCTAGGTTTATGAGAGGGCACTATCTTAAAAATGTCTTGTATTTCTCCAGTTTGGATCAGCATTTGGAGTCTATGGGATTGGACAGCCAAGCACTCAAGATGGATTGTGGGGGATGGATCAAAAATTAATATCTGGAAGGATAAGTGGATTGGAGATTTTACTCTAGAGGAAAGGCTTGGGCTTGAGATCAAGCGATACAGTAGAGATGAGGGTTGCCTTGGGCGGTTTATATCAAATGGAGGATGGAATTTCCCCCAAGTTAGCTCAACATCTTTGAAGTGTTATTTTGACCATGCACAGAGTATACCACTATCGTTTGAAAGAAAGGATGTACTGGTTTGGACTGGAGAAAGCTCTGGAAAATTCTCTACCAAATCATCTTGGAACTTACTGAGATCTCATGGTCCTAAGTTGACATGGACCTCAACTGTATGGATTATTTATTTTACACCTTGGTTGAGTTGGTTCGCATGGAGATTTGGTCATAATCGGTTGCCATCTGATGATGCTATAAAAAAGAGAGGAATTTGTTTTGCTTCAAGATGTAGCTTATGTCATAAAGATGAAGAATCTCCAAAGCATTTGTTCAGTTCTTGTGACTTTGCAAAGTCATTATGGATGAAGGTGGGAGATATATTTAAGGTAAATATTCCAAACTTTGAGTCTACAAATGTTATGGTGAACTGGTGGGCTAGAAAAGGAAGGATTATGCCACTTAGACGAATCTAGTCTTGTCTACTCTTTGTGGTGTGCAGCATTATCTGGAATTCTCGCAATGAGAATAGGTACAGAGGTATAAAGCATACACGATGACATGCTTGGAATCTGATTTGCCTAGGATGTAGGCAACTATCAGAGAAAAAAAATGACGTTACTACAACAACAGATGATCTCAGAGTGGCAAGATGCTTTAACCTTGTAACAGCAATAGAAAAGCAAAAATTAGTGATTGACCTCTTTGGAGGGCACCTCCTAACCAATGGTGTAAGGTTAATGTTGACAGGAGCTGCTTAGGTAACCCAGGAGAATTTGGTACTGGAGGAGTAATTAGAGATGGCAGAGGCATGGTGCTAATGGCATTTTCTGAGTATATTGGAATCAATACTAATAATGGAGCAGAGTTAAGAGGTGCAATGAGAGGTATCAGTGAAGCGATAAAATTGGGCTACAAACATATTTGGGTAGAATCTGACTCAAGCTCAGTGATTACTATGCTAAACTTGCATGAGATTCCTTGGTTCCTACTTCAGGAATGGAGGAAAATAGCTAAGTGTTTGTACAATTGTCGTATTCGTATTACCCACTATTGCAGGGAAACAAATATAGTTGCAGACTTACTTACAAGGAAAGCTTTATATGATAAATCATCTTATATATGGAATGTATGCCCTAACTTTATTGCTAGGGAGGTTATATGGGATGCATCCCCTAGACTTAGATATCGTTTTCAGTAGATCTTGAGGTATCCTATGGGCTCTGCTGATGGAAATGCTGAAGGTGGGGTTAAACCATAGGAGACTTGTGTATTTTATTTTCCTTCTCTTTTATTTTTAATATATTACTTGCTAACCTTTAGTAAAAAAAAAAAAACAAAAAAACAAAAAAACAAAAAAGCACCCCGTTGTCGGGGCCGGGTTGGGCTGGGTTTTTTAAAACCCTAACCCGACCCTGAGTGCTTTAAACATAACCATAACCCGTCCAACCCTGCCCGAGTCAGAAAATCTAAAACCCTAACCCTACCTTGGCAGGGTTCAACCTAACCCAACCCTACCTTGATCGACCCTGACTAGTCCAGGCAGGGCCGGGTTGACCCTGATTGGCCCTGACCTTGATTCGGTAAGGGAGAAGTCAATGTCGATGTTGAAGATGAGAAGAGTAGAGGTCCTAGAGGCAGATCTGTGACTCACTGACTCTGTCACTGTGAGACTGAATAAAGGCAAGTTTAAAGAGAAAGAATCAAACCAAGAAGGTTAAGAGTCAACCTACCAAAAATCTAATGGCCAAAAGGAGAAGGAAAATATTGAATGACCATTTTTCCATGCTAAGATCAATCATTCCTAAGATAAGCAACATTTCAATCAATCAACTTCTTCCTCTAGCTGTTTAACATTCTCTCTGATTCTTTTCTTTTAGGACCTTTTTTATGCACAAAAGATGGACAGAACATCTACACTTAGAGATACCATAGATTACATGAAAGAGCTCCTGGAGAGGATTAAGAATTTTTAAGGGGAAGTCGAAGAGGTTGGGATAAGTTTAACTTGATGCACACCTTCAAGGAGTTAAAACCAAATGAAATCATGGTTAGGAACACACCAAAGGTCCCTCCCCAAATCCCTGGTGGAATCCTTATTTTGTGTAGTTTGATGTACAAAAGAGGAGTATAGATACCAGGGTCAAGATTTATAGTGTAGAGTAGAGGCGAGAACTGAGAAGTGAGAAGTCGATGTTGACTAGAAGGTAGAGTAGAGGCATCATAATCAACGGCTTATGTTATTGTTAGTCGATTAGGTTTAGAAGCTCACGTTGGGGAAAACTCTTGTGCTGAATAAGGTGTTGCATGTTCTGAAGATCCGTCAAAATCTAGTGTCGAGTTCTCTTGTCATACCCCAATTTTGGACTAACCAATGGTGTGATGAACCATCATGAAAATCAACAGTTAAAACCAAGATCTCGTATAGGCTATGCCAACCATGTTAAACCAAAACACATTCTACAATAATAATCAAAGTAAATAAATAAATAGCGAAGTCTTATTAATAATGAACTGAGAGTCTACAGTGATAATTAAATATTTAATAAGTTATCTTCAAGTAACCAAAACATAATTAATATTGATTACAAGTATCACAATACGAAAGTTAACCACTAAGCGTAAACATAGTTGAAACACTAGCTTGACGAGCCATATTCGTCCTCCACAGCTTGCACATCTATAGCCGCTGCATGTCCACACGTTGGCGTATTCATACAATCTTCAACCGCACTTGCAATATCAGAAACTAAAAAGAATTACGTGCGGGAGGGTCAGCTCTCCAACTTTAACTCAGTGAGTGAACAAAACAATGCAACAAACATATGCATACATTCAATTCATATCTTTGGTCTAGTTTATAAGTTTGCAATGTGCTATAGAAAGGCTTGGTGGCCCCCGCACCTCTATACACGAGTGTGTGAATCCGCCCAATGGATCAACCACCATTGTCATCTCACATGCACCCACCATGGAATAGAGATAGAGCTAAAGTGTCCAGATCACATACCGCCAACACTTCCCCTGATGCCCTACCCATACCAACACGTAAGCCCTTATTGGCGAGGGCTTGCAAACTGGGCTCCAGAACTAACCAATCCTAATGCCAAATAGTGTATCCAAGGCCTCACCCTAACATCCCTCAATACGTCCATAGAGATAGAGCTAAGCCCCCCCGACAGAGTCAGAGACCACACGGTCCGAGACCACCTCCCCTGATGCCCTACGACGTAATAGTTCTACTAAAGAAATGGCAATACGACGATGTTAGTGGGCAAAACTTGAGCAAAGATAGAGCTAGAGTCTGGTGATGAGGTCAAAGACCACCATGTCATGTCCACCCCCTGATGCTCCACTCGCATCCAACACACCAACCATACACATACATTCACATGTCTATTCCTAGCATCATCATCATCATCATGTTATAAATAAACAGAATTAAATATGCATGAATAGTAATAGCAAGAATATTGGATGAGATGTGAGATGCACATTACAAGCATACAAGCATAGAATCAATCAAGATCAATAAAGTAAACAGTTTATTATTATCCAATTAGTTTAAGTCTTGTTCCCTCACTTGTTAGCAATACTTGATCTCCTTCCAAGCCTTGAAATTCTCTTTGAATTCATTTAACAACCTAAAAGTTATATGAGTTTAAGTTAGGGTTCATATGTAACATATTACAGTAGTAGAAAATCGAAACAAAGCACTGATAGGTGTCTGATTGGTTCTATGGTCTCATACTGTATTGACCTTCACGCCTACGGTCGATACCCTACGATCACATATGGTGCGACCGTAGCTGCAACCATATGGTTTCTGAAATCTTCCCGAATGTCTATGGTCGATCCTCTGGTCATGCTGGTCATGCTATGGTCGATCGTAGCTGCGACCTTGAGATTTCTGGTCACAGACTACTACTTGCAATT
>JAMYWD010001765.1:0-10000 GCA_028583415.1 Protea cynaroides
AACATATTCGCATAGAATCAAGCATGGCATTGGACTCAAGAAATAGAAAATAGTTTGTTATTAACCAATTAGTTTAGAGTTCTGTTTCCTCACCTTAGCTTGTTAACAGATACTTTTCCAAGCTTTATAATCACCTTTATATTGTTATTGTATTGCTAGAAGACCTAACAAGTCGATAGAATTTAATTAGAATTAATTCTGAATTTAAAAACTATTCTGTTAATTGAGGGTCGGAGGTAGGGTCGGAGTCCTGATCGACCCTGGGTGCGACCCTCCCCAAACTCTGAACTTCCCAAACACTGAGGGTCGATGGTCAGGATCACCTAGGGTCGGATGGTCATCGACCCTCGGTGCGACCCTTGGTGCACTTTGGTCCAATTCCCTCTTTTAGTCCATTCTTCGTGCTTGGGATCCTATGGCTTGCTCCTACATTCCATTCTACATTCATTCCATGGTCTGAAACCATGTATAATCCACCTAGATAGCTTTCATGTAATCCCCCATGGTTTCCCATGAAAACCTAACCATGGGTTGTTGGTTTGGGTTTCTCCGAGATCACACTCTCATCAATATCTAACCTAAGGTCTGTAGAAACTCATGGAATTAGTATCCATACCTGAGAAGAATACTCCTTCTCTGCAACTCTACTCTTTTGGGTAAATTCTCTTCCTTGCTTCTCTTCTTCCTCTTTTCCTTCTCTTCTCTTTCTCTCAATTCAATTAGGGTTGTGAAAGGAGTGAAAGAGGCTTAGGGACGTCCTTTAAATAGAGTAGGAACATCCTAAATAAGTCCCATTGAGATTAGGAAAGAATCCCAATCGAAAATTAGGAAATTTCCTAATTTCTATTTCTTACGGTAACCGAGGGTCGATGGGAGGGTCGATGATCCCGTCGACCCTAGGGTTCAAGATGTCCGACCCTCCCTTCAAAATTGAGGGTCTGACTTTTTGCTTTGGGAGGTCCGACCCTGCTTAGCTGGGTATGCGACCCTCCCTTCAAATTAAGTGTTTTTGGGTCGATTTGATACCTGGGATCTCGATCTCCTTCACGCCCTTAGTCCATTTGACTCGACCATGATGGGTAAACCTGGTTCAAGGTGGTAAGACCGGGTTAGATTGACACGGGTCTTACAGAAAAAGTGAGAGCTCACTAAAGTAGCAAGAGAGAGAAAAAGAGAGCTCTCTAAAGTAGAGAGTGAGAGAGAGAAGAGAGAGATGGAGGAGTAAAGAGAAATGAAAAAAAGAGAGAGAGAGAAAAGTAGAGAAAGAGAGGGAGAGAGAGACAAGAGAGAGAGAGAAGAGAGAGTGAGGAGAGAGGGGGATGGAGAGAGAGGGAGCGAGAGAGAGAGAGAGAGAGAGAGAAAGAGAGGGAGAAGTAGAAAGAGAGATATAGAGAGAAAGAGAGAGATATAGAGAAAATGTGGAAAGAGAAAAAGGGAGAGAGAGAAGTAGAAAGAGAGAGAGCGATAAAGAGAGAGACAGAGAAAGAGAAAAAGAGAGAGAGAGGTAGAGAGAGATAGAAAGAGAAAGAGTATGAGAGAGAGAGTTAGAGAAACAGAGAAACAGAGAAGTAGAGAGAGACATGTAGAAAGAGAGAGAGGGAGAGAGAAAGAAGAGAGGGGGAGAGAGAGACAGAGGGAGAAAGAGAGAAAAAGAGAGGGAGAAGTTGAAAAAGAGAGAGAGAGTGAGAAAGAGATGTAGAAAAGTGAGAGAGAGAAAGTGAGAGCTCACTAAAGTACAAAGAGAGAGAAAAAGAGAGCTCTCTAAAATAGGGAGTGAGAGCGAGAAGAGAGAGAGGGAGTAGTAGAGAGAAGAAAAAAAAAAAAGGGGCGAGAAAGAGAGAGAGAGAAGAGAGAGAGAGAGAGAGAGAAGAGAGAGTGAGGAGAGAGGGGGATGGAGAGAGAGAGTGAAGAGAGAGAGAGAGAGAGAGAGAGAAAGAGAGGGAGAAGTAAAAAGAGAGAGAGAGAGAAACAGAGTGAGAGAGAGAGGGAGGGAGGGAGAATTATAGAGGGAGAGAAGTAGAAAGAGATTGGGAGAGAGAGAGAAAGAGAGAGCTCTCTGAAATAGAGAGAGGAGTGGAGTAAGAGAGATAAAGAGAGATAGGAGAGGCAGGGAGAAGAAGAGAGAGAGGGAAGTAAAGAGAGAGAGTGATAGGGAGAAGTAGAGAGAGAGAAGTAGAAAGAGAGAGAGGGAGAAGTAGAGAGAGAGATAGAGAAGTTAAAAGAGAGAGAGAAGTAAAGAGAAAGAAAGAGGGAGAGAGAAGTAGAAGGGGAGAGAAAGAGGGAGAGAGGGAGATGTGAGAGAGAGACGTCGAAGAGAGAGAGAGAGAAGTAGGAAGAGAGAGAGAGAGAGAGAGAGAGAGAGAGAGAGAGAGAGTAGGAAGAGAGAGAGAATGGGAGAGAAAGAAGAGAGAGATAGAGGAGTAGAAAAAGAGAGATAGATATAAAAGTAGAAAGAGAGAGAGAAATAGAAAAAGAGAGAGAGAGAGGGACAGTAGAAAAGGGAGAGAGAGAATTTGAAAGGGAGAGAGATGTAGAAAGGGAGAGAACGAACTAGGAAAGGGAGACTGAGAGTGAGAGAGAGAGAAAGGGAAGTTAAAAGAGAGAGAGAGAGAGGGAAAGAGAGAAGTAGAAAAAGAGATGTAGAGAGAAGTAGAAAGAGAAAGTGAGAGAGAGAAGTAGAAAGAGAGAGAGTGGGGTAGAAAAAGGGTGGGAGAGAGTAGAAAGAGTGAGAGAAGTAGAAAGTGAGACAGAGAGTAGAAAGAGAGAGAGAGGGAGAAAGAGAGAAAAAGAGAGTGAGAGAAAGAAAGAGAGAGAGAGAGGGAGAAAGATAGAGAGAGAGAGAGAAATGGAGAGAGAGAGAAGTAAAAAGGGAGAGGAGAGTAGAAAGAAAGGGAGGGAAAGAGAGAGGGAAGTTGAAAGAGAGAGAGAGGAAAGTTGGGAAAGACAGAGAGAGAAAGTGCGGGATGGAATAGTAGAAAGAGAGAGAGAGAGAGAGAGAGAGAGAGAGAGAGAGAATGAGCGAGAAAGAAAGAGAGTAAAGGGGGGAGAAGTAAAGAGGGAGAATGGGAGAGCGTGGAGAGAGAGAGGGAGAGAGAGCGTGAGAGAGATGTGGAAAGAAGGACTAAGAGTAGTAGACAGAGAGAGAGAGAGGGAGATAAATAGAGAAAAAGAGAGAAGAGAGAGAGAGAGAGAGAGAGGTGAGCAAGAGGGAGAAGTAGAAGGAGAGAGTGAAGTAGAGAGAGAGTCGTAGGGAGAGATTGCGAGGAGAGAGAACAAGGGAAAGGGAGTGAAAGAAAGAGAGGGGGAGTGAAGTAGAAGGAAACGAAGAAGTAGAAAGAGAGAGGGAGTAGAAAGAGAGAGAGAAAGAGAAGTAGAAAGTGAGAGAGAGAGAGAGAAAGAGAGAGAGAGAGGGAAGATGAAAAAGGTAGAGAGAGCAAAGGGTGAGAGAACGAAGTAGAAAGAGAAATTAAAAAATAGAAAGAGAAAGAGAGTGCACGTGAGAGAGAGAGAAGTAGAGAGAGAGATAAGTTAAAAGAGAGAGAGAGACAGAGAATGAGAGAGGGAGAGAGAGAAGTTGAAAGGGCGATAAATGGAGAGAGAGTGAAATAAAAAGAAAGAGAGAGAAGGAGATAGAGAGAGAAAGAGAGTAGGAGAGAAAGTAGAAAGGGGAGAGAGTGGAAAATAAAAGGAAATGAGTGGGAGAGAGGGTGAAAAGTAGAAAGAGAGAGAGAGAGAGGCTGGGAGAGAGAAAGAAGTGGATAGAGAGGGAGAGAAAGAAGTTGAGAGAGAAAAGAGAGAGAGAGAGGGAAGTAGAAAGAGAGAGAGTTAGTGGAAAGTTGTAGAGAGAGAGAGTGAAAATTAGAAAGAGAGAGGGAGAAAGAGAGGGAGAAAGAAAGAGAGAGAGGGAGAAAGAGAGAGAGAAAGAAAGAGAGAGAGAGAGAGAAGTAGAAAGAGAAAGGGAAGTAGAAAGAATGAGTGGGAGAGAGAGAGGAAAGTGGAAAGAGGTAGAGAGAGAGAGAAGTAGAGAGAGACAGAGAGAGAGAGAAAGAGCGAGATAGAGTCGTAAAAAGAGAGGGAGAGAGAAAAGAGTGAAGTAGAGGGGGGGAAAAGTAGAGAGAGAATGAGAGAGGGTGGAGAGAGAGAGAGCGAGAGAGATATGGAAAGACAGAAAGAAGTAAAAAGAGAGAGAGAGAAGTAGAGAGAGAAAGAGAGAGATAGAGCGAGAATAAAAAGTGGGAGAGAGAGGTGAGAGAGAGAGAGCAGCAGAGAGAGTGTGAAGTACAAAAAGAGAGAGAGAAGTAGGGAGAGAAAGGGAGAAAGAGAGAAAGAGAAGTAGAAGAGAGAAAGAGAGAGAAAGAAAGAGAGAGAGAGAGAGAGAAGTAAAATGAGATAGCGAAGTCAAAAGAGAGTGGGAGAGAGAGAGTAGGAAGAGAGAGAGAGAGAGATAGCGAGGAGGGTCAAAGGGAGAAAGAGGAGAAGTAGAATGAGAGAGAGAGAGAGAGAGAGAGAGAGAGTGGGCGAGAGAGTGGGAGGGAGAGAAAGAATGAGAGAGGGAAGTAGAAAAAGGGAGAGAGAAGTAGAAAGAGAAAGAGAGAGAGAGAAAAAAAAAAGAAAAGAGAGAGATAGAGAGCGAGAGATTGATAGAGAGAATGGGAGGAGAGAGTGGGAGAGAGAAAAGTAGAAAGAGAGAGATAAGTAGAAGAGAGAGAGAGAGAGAGTAGTAAAAAGAGAGGGAGAGAGAGAAACAAAGAGAGAGAGAGAGAGAGAGAGAGAGAGAGAAGAGAGAGAGAAGAGAGAGAGAGAGAGAGAGAGAGACATAGAGAGAGAGTGAAAGAGAGTGAGAGTAAAAAGACCATGTAGAGAGAGAAAGAGAGAGAGAAAGCGATAGAAAAGTCAAAAGAGAGAAAGAGAGAAGTAGAAAGAGAGAGAGAGAGAGAGAGAGAGAGAGGGAGGGAGAGAGAAGTAGAAAGAGAAAGAGAGAGAGAAAGGAAAAGAAAAGAGAGAGATAGAGAGCGAGAGAGTAATAGAGAGAATGGGAGGAGAGAGAGGGAGAGAGAAAAGTAGAAAGAGAGAGAGATAAGTAGAAAAGAGAGAAAAAGAGAGAGAGAAAGCAGTAAAAGAGAGGGAGAGAGAGAAACATAGAGATAGAGAGAAAAAGTGAAAAGAGAAAAGAGAGAGAGAAGTAAAAAAAGAGAGAGAGAGATAGAGAGAGACAAAGAGAAAGAGAGAAGTAGAGAGAGAAAGAGAGATAGAGAGAGGTCGAGAGAGATAGAAAGAGAAAGAGTACGAGAGAGAGAATTAGAGAGAGAGAAACAACAAAGTAGAGAGAGAGAAGTAGAAAGAAAGAGAGTGAGAGAAAGAAGAGAGTGGGAGAGAGAGACAGAGGGAGAAAGAGAGAAAAAGAGAGAGAAGTAGAAAAAGAAAGAGAGTGAGAGGGAGATGTAGAAAAGTGAGAGAAAAAGTGAGAGCTCAATAAAGTAACAAGAGAGAGAAAAAGAGAGTTCCTCAAAGAGAGAGAGAAGAGAGAGACGGAAAAGAAAGAGAGAAATGAAAAAAGAGAGAGAGAAGTAGAAAGAAAGAGAGAGAGAGAGAGAAGAGAGAAGAGAGAGAGAAGAGAGGGGGAGAAGAGAGAGAGAGAGAGAGAGAGAGAGAGAGAGAGAGAGAGAGAGAAAGAAAGGGAGAAGTAGAAAGAGAGGGAGAAGTAGAAAAAGAGAGAGAAAGAGAGAGATAGAGAGAAAACGTAGAAAGAAAAAAGGGGAGAGAGAGAAGTAGAAAGAGAGAGAGCGATAAAGGGATAGACAAAGAGAAAGAGAGAAAGAGAAAGAGGGAGAGAGGTAGAGAGAGATAGAAAGAGAAAGAGTATGAGAGAGAGTTAGAGAGAGAAAGAAACAGAGAAGTAGAGAGAGACACGTAGAAAGAGAGAGAGGGAGAGAGAAAGAAGAGAGGGGGAGAGAGAGACAGAGGGAGAAAGAGAGAAAAAGAGAGGGAGAAGTTGAAAAAGAGAGAGAGTGAGGGAGAGATGTAGAAAAAGTGAGAGAGAGAAAGTGAGAGCTCACTAAAGTACAAAGAGAGCGAAAAATAGAGTTCTCTAAAGTAGAGAGGGAGTAGTAGAGAGAAATGAAAAAAAAAAGAGAGACAAGAAGAGAAAGAGAGAGAGAGACAAGAGAGAGTGAGGAGAGAGGGGGATGGAGAGAGAGAGCAAGAGAGAGAGAAAGAGAGGGAGAAGTAGAAAGAGGGAGAGAGGAAGGGGGGAGAATTAGAAAGAGAGAGAGAAGTAGAAAGTGTTAGGGAGAGAGAGAGAAAGAGTAGCGAAGTAGAGAGAGAAGTGGAGTAAGAGAGATAAAGAGAGATAGGGAGAGGCAAGGAGAAAGAAGAGAGAGAGGGAAGTAAAAAGAGCGGATAGGGAGAGAGAGAGAGAGAGAGAGGGAAGTAGAAAGAAAGAGAGGGAGAGAGTAGAGAGAGAGAAAGAGAAGTTAGAAAGAGAGAAGTAAAGAGAAAGAAAAAGAGAGAGAACAGAGAGAGAGAAAGAGGGAGAGAGAGAAGTGAGAGAGACAATAGAAGAGAGAGAGAGAAGGTAGAAAGAAAGAGAGAGAGAGAAGAGAGAGAAGAGAGAGAAGGGAAGAGAAAGAAAGAGAGAGAGAAAGAAAAGAGAAGAAAGAGGAAGTAGAAAAAGAGAGAGAGAGTAGAAAGAGAAGAAAAGAAAGAGAGAGAAAGAGAGAGAATAGAAAGAGAGAGATGAAAGGGAGAGAAAAAGAGAGAAGAGAGAAAGAGAAGGGAAAGAGAGAGAGAGAGAGAGAGAGAGAGAGAGAGAGAGAGAGAGAGAGAAGGAGAAGAGAGAGAAAGAAAGAGAGAGAGAGTGAAAGAGAAAGAAAGAGAGAAAGAGAGAAAAAGAAGAAAGAAAAGAGAGAAAGAGAGAGAGAGAAAGAGAAAGAGAGAGAGAGAAAAAGGAGAGAGAGAGAGAAAGAGAGAGAGAGAGAGAGAGCGAGGAGGAGTGAAAGAATGAGAGAGAGGGAGAAAGAAAGAAAGAGAGAGAGAAAAAGAAGAGAGAGAAAAAAAGAAAGAGAGAGGGAGAGAAAAATGGGAGGAGAGAGAGGGAGAGAAAAAGTAGAAAGAGATAGAGATAAGTAGAAAGAGAGAGAGAGAGAGAAAAAGAGGGGAGAGAGAGAAAAGAGAGAGAGTTAGAGAGAAGAGAAAGAGAGAGAGAAGAGAGAAGAGAGAGAGAGTGAAAAGACTATGTAGGGAGAGAGAGAAAGCGATAGAAAAGTTAAAAGAGAGAAAGAGAGAGAGAGAGCTAGAGAGAGAGAGAAAGAGAGAGGGAGGGTGAGAAAAGTTGAAAGAGAAAGAGAGAGAAAAAAAGAAAAGAGAGAGATAGAGAGCGAGAGAGTGATAAAGAGAATCGGAGGAGAGAGAGGGAGAGAGAAAAGTAGAAAGAGAGAGAGTAGAAAGAGAGAGAGAGAGAGAAAGAGAGATAGCAGTAAAATGAGAGGGAGTGAGAGAAAGAGAGAGATAGAGAGAAAACATGGAAAGAGAAGTAGAAAGAGAGAGAGAAGTAGAAAGAGAGATGTAGAGAGAGAAGTGGAGTAAGAGAGATAAAGGGAGATAGGAGAGGCATGGAGAAGAAGAGAGAGAGAGAAGTAAAAAGAGAGAGTGATAGGGAGAAGTAGAGAGAGAGAAGTAGAAAGAGAGAGAGGGAGAAGTAGAGAGAGAGACAGAGAAGTTAAAAGGGAGAGAGAAGTAAAGAGAAAGAAAGAGGGAGGGAGAAGTAGAAGGTGAGAGAAAGAGGGAGAGAGGGAGATGTGTGAGAGAGACATAAAAGAGAGAGAGAGAGAGAGACGAGAGAGAGAGACGGAGCTGTAAAGGGAGAAATAAAAAAGAAGTAGAGAAAGAGAGAGAGAGAGAGACGAGAGAGAGAGAATATAGAGAGAGAAGACAGAGTGACGAGAGAGGGGGATGGGAGAGAGAGAGAGAGAGCAAGAGAGAGAGAGGGAAAGGGAGGGAGAAGTTGAAAGAGAGAGAGAAAGAGAGAGATCGAGAGAAAAAGTGGAAAGAGAAAAAGGGAGAGAGAAGTAGAAAGAGAGAGAGAGAGACAAAGAGAAAAAAGAGAAAGAAAAGAGAGAGAGAGAGGTAGAGAGAGAATGAAAGAGAAAGAGTATGAGAGAGAGAGTTAGAGAGAGAGAGAAACAGAGAAGTAGAGAGAGACAAGTAGAAAGAGAGAGAGGGAGAGAGAAAGAAGAGAGGGGGAGAGAGAGACAGAGGGAGAAAGAGAGAAAAAGAGAGGGAGAAGTTGAAAAAGAGAGAGAGTGAGGGAGAGATGTAGACAAAGGGAGAGAGAGAAAGTGAGAGCACACTAAAGTACAAAGAGAGAGAAAAAGTGAGCTCTCTAAAGTAGAGAGTGAGAGAGAGAAGAGTGAGAGGGAGTAGTAGAGAGAGAAATGAAAAAAAGAGAGAGAGAAGAAGAGAAAGAGAGAGAGACAAGAGAGGGAGAGAAGAGAGAGTGAGGAGAGAGGGGGATGGAGAGAGAGAGCGAGAGAGAGAGAGAGAGAAAGAGAGGGAGAAGTAGAAAGAGAGAGAGAGAGAGAAACAGAGGGAGAGAGAGAGGGAGGGAGGAAGAGAAGTATAAAGAGATAGGGAGAGAGAGAAAGAGAGAGCTCTCTGAAGTAGAGAGAGAAGTGGAGTAAGAGAGATAAAGAGAGGTAGGAGAGGCAGGGAGAAGAAGAGAGAGAGGGAAGTAAAAAGAGAGAGTGATAGGGAGAAGTAGCGAGAGAGAGAGAAGGAGAGAGAGAGAGGGAGAAGTAGAGAGAGAGATAGAGAAGTTAAAAGAGAGAAGTAAAGAGAAAGAAAGAGAGAGAAAGAGATGTAGATGGTGAGAGATAGAGGGAGAGAGAGAAGTGAGAGAGAGACATAGAAGAGAGACAGAAAGAGAGAAGTAGAAAGAGAGAGAGAGAGAGAGAGAGAGAGAGAGAAGTAGGAAGAGAGAGAGAATGGGAGAGAAGGAAGAGAGAGATAGAGAAGTAGAAAAAGAGAAAGATATAGAAGTAGAAAGAGAGAGAAATAGAAAAGGGAGAGAGAGAGAGAGTAGAAATGGAGAGAGAGAATTTAAAAGGGAGAGAGAAGTAGAAAGGGAGAGAATGAACTGGGAAAGGGAGAGTGAGAGTGAGAGAGAGAGAAAGGGAAGTTGATAGAGAGAGACAGAGGGAGAGAGAGAAGTTAAAGAGAGATGTAGAGAGAAGTAGAAAGAGAAAGTTAGTGAGAGAAGTAGAAAGGGAGAGAGAGAGAGGTAAAAAAAGAGAGGGAGAGAGTAGAAAGAGAGAGAGAAGTAGAAAGTGAGAGAGACAGAGAGTAGAAAGAGAGAGAGAAAGGGAGAAAGAGAGAAAAAGAGAGTGAGAGAAAGAAAGAGAGAGAGGGAGGGAGAAAGAGAGAGAGAGAGAGAGAGAGAGAGAAGTAAAAAGGGAGAGGGAAGTAGAAAGAAAGAGAGGGAGAGAGAGAGGGAACTTGAAAGAAAGAGTGAGAGAGAGAGAAGTTGAGAAAGACAGAGAGAGAAAGCACGGGATGGTGTAGTAGAAAGAGAGAGTGAGGGAAAGAGAGAGAATGAGCAAGAAAGAAAGAGAGTAAAGGGGGAGAAGTAAAGAGAGAGAATGGGAGAGCGTGGAGAGAGAGAGGGAGAGAGAGCGTGAGAGAGATGTGGAAAGAGAGACTAATAGTAGTAGACAGAGAGAGAGAGAGAGGGAGATAAATAGAGAAAGGGAGAGAGAGAGAGAGGTGAGCAAGAGGGAGAAGTTGAAGGAGAGAGAGTAGTAGAGAGAGATAGCAAGGAGAGAGAACAAGAGAAAGGGAGAGAAAGAAAGAGAGGGGGAGTGAAGTAGAAGGAAATGAAGAAGTAGAAATAGAGAGGGAGTAGAAAGAGAGAGAGAGAGAGAGAAGTAGAAAGTGAGAGAAAGAGAGAGATAAAGAGAGAGAGAAAGAGAGAGATGATGAAAAAGGTAGAGAGAGCGAAGAGTGA
>JAMYWD010001765.1:12500-25000 GCA_028583415.1 Protea cynaroides
GAGAGAGGGACAGAGAGAGAGCGAGAGAGATATGGAAAGAGAGACAGAAAGAAGTAAAAAAGAGAGAGAGAGAGAGAAGTAGAGAGACAAAGAGAGAGATAGAGAGAGAATAAAAAGAAAGAGAGAGAGGTGAGAGAGAGAGAGAGCAGTAGAGAGAGAGAGTGAAGTACAAAAAGAGGGAGAGAAGTAGAGAGAGAAAGAGAGAAAGAGAAGTAGAAGAGAGAAAAAGAGAGAAAGAAGGAGAGAGAGAGTTTGAAGTAAAATGAGACAGCGTAGTAGAAAGAGAGTGGGAGAGAGAGAAGTAGGAAGAGAGAGAGAGAGAAAGAGAGAGACAAAGAGTGAGAGTGAAAGAGAGTGAGAGTAGAAAGACCATGTAGAGAGAGAAATAGAGAGAGAATGCGATAAAAAAGTTGAAAGAGAGAAAGAGAGATAAGTAGAAAGAGAGAGAGAGCGAGAGAGAGAGCGGGAGGGGAGAGAGAGAGAGAGAATGAGGGAGAGAAACAATGAGAGAGGGAAGTAGAAAAAGGGAGAGAGAAGTAGAAAGGGAAAGAGAGAAAAAATAGAAAAGAGAAAGATAGAGAGCGAGAGAGTGATAGAGAGAATGGGAGGAGAGAGAGGGAGAGAGAAAAGTAGAAAGAGAGAGACAAGTAGAAGAGAGAGAGAGAGTAGTAAAAACAGTGGGAGAGAGAGAAACAGAGAGTTAGAGAGAAAAAGTGAAAGAGAAAAAGAGAGAGAAGTAGAAAGTGAGAGAGAGATAGAGAGAGACAAAGAGAAAGAGAGAAGTAGATAGAGAAAAGAGAGAGAGAGAGAGAAAGAGAGAGAGAGAGAGAGAGAGAGAGAGAGAGGGGAAACAGAGAGATAGAGAGAAAATGTGAAAAGAGAAAAAGAGAGAGAAGTAGAAAGAGAGAGAGAAAGAGAGAGACAAAGAGAAAGAGAGAAGTCAAGAGAGAGAGAGAGAGAGAGAGAGAGAGAGAGAGGTAGAGTGAGATAGAAAGAGAAAGAGTATGAGAGAGAGAATTAGAGAGAGAGAAATAGAGAAGTAGTGAGAGAGAAGTAGAAATAATGAGAGAGAGAGAGAGAGAGAAAGAAGAGAGGGGGAGAGAGAGACAGAGGGAGAAAGAGAGAAAAAGAGAGGGAGAAGTAGAAAAAGAGAGAGTGAGAGAGAGATGTAGAAAAGGTGAGAGAGAAAAAGTGAGAGCTCACTAAAGTAGCAAGAGAGAGAAAAAGAGAGCTCTCTAAAGTAGAGAGTGGGAGAAAGAAGAGAGAGACGGAGGAGTAAAGAGAGAAATGAAAAGAAGAGAGAGAGAGAGAGAGAGAAGTAGAGAAATAGGGGGAGAGAGAGACAAGAGAGAGAGAGAAGAGAGATTGAGGAGAGAGGGGGATGGAGAGAGAGAGAGCGAGAGTAAGAGAGAGAAAGAGAGGGAGAAGTAGAAAGAGAGAGATAGAGAGAAAGAGAGAGATATAGAGAAAAAGTGGAAAGAGAAAAAGGGGGAGAGAGAAGTAGAAAGAGAGAGAGAGCAATAAAGAAAGAGACAGAGAAAGAGAGAAAGAGTGAGAGAGAGAGAGAGAGATAGAGAGAAAGAGGTAGGGAGAGATAGAAAGAGAAAGAGTATGAGAGAGAGAGAGTTAGAGAGAGAGAAACAGAGAAGTAGAGAGAGACAAGTAGAAAGAGAGAGAGGGAGAGAGAAAGAAGAGAGGGGGAGAGGGAGACAGAGGGACAAAGAGAGAAAAAGAGAGTGAGAAGTTGAAAAAGAGAGAGAGTGAGAGAGAGATGTAGAAAAAGTGGGAGAGAGAAAGTGAGAGCTCACTAAAGTACAAAGAGAGAGAAACAGAGAGCTCTCTAAAGTAGAGAGTGAGAGAGAGAAGAGAGAGAGGGAGTAGTACAGAGTGAAATGAAAAAAAGTGAGGGAGAAGAAGAGAAAGAGAGAGAGAGACAAGAGAGAGAGAGAAGAGAGAGTGAGGAGAGAGGGGGATGGAGAGAGAGAGCGAGAGAGAGAGAAAGAGAGGGAGAAGTTGAAACAGAGAGAGAGAGAGAGAGAGAGAGAGAGAGAGAGAGAGAGAGGGAGGGAGGGAGAATTATAGAGGGAGAGAAGTAGAAAGAGATTGGGAGAGAGAGAAAGAGAGAGCTCTCTAAAGTAGAGAGAGAAGTGGAGTAAGGGAGATAAAGAGAGATAGGAGAGGCAGGGAGAAGAAGAGAGAGAGGGAAGAAAAAAGAGAGAGTGACAGGGAGAAGTAGAGAGAGAGAAGTAGAAAGAGAGAGAGGGAGAAGTGGAGAGAGATATAGAGAAGTTAAAAGAGAGAGAGAAGTAAAGAGAAAAAAAGAGGGTGAGAGAAGTAGAAGGTGAGAGAAAGAGGGAGAGAGGGAGATGTGTGAGAGAGACATAGACAAGAGAGAGAGAGAGAAGTAGGAAGAGAGAGGGAGAGAGTAGGAAGACAGAGAGAAATAGAAAAAGGGAGAGAGTGGGAGAGTAGAAAGGGAGAGAGAGAATTTGAAAGGGAAAGATATGTAGAAAGGGAGAGAACGAACTGGGAAAGGGAGAGTGAGAGTGAGAGAGAGAGAAAGGGAAGTTGAAAGAGAGAGAGAGAGAGAGTGGGAGAGAGAGAAGTAGAAAGAGAGATGTAGAGAGAAGTAGAAAGAGAATGTGAGAGAGAGAAGTAGAAAGAGAGAGAGAGAGGTAGAAAAAGGGTGGGAGAGAGTAGAAAGAGTGAGAGAAGTAGAAAGTGAGAGAGACAGAGAGTAGAAAGAGAGTGATAGGGAGACGTAGAGGGAGAGAGAGGGAAGTAGAAAGAGAGAGAGGGAGAAGTACAGAGAGAGATAGAGAAGTTAAAAGAGAGAGAGAAGTAATGAGAAAGAAAGAGAGAAGTAGAAGGTAAGAGAAAGAGGGAGAGAGAGAAGTGAGAGAGAGACATAGAAGAGAGAGAAGTATAAAGAGGGTGAGAGAGAAGTAGGAAGAGAGAGAAAATGGGAGGGAAAGAAGAGAGAGATAGAAAAGTAGAAAAAGAGAGATAGATATAGAAGTAGAAAGAAGAGAGAGAAATAGAAAAAGAGAGAGAGAGTAGAAAGGGAGAGAGAGATTTTGAAAGGGTGAGAGAAGTAGAACGAGAGAGAATGAACTGGGAAAGGGAGAGTGAGAGTGAGAGAGAGAGAAAGCAAAGTTGAAAGAGAGAGAGAGAGGGAGAGAGAGACAGAAAGAGAAAGAGTATGAGAGAGAGAATTAGAGAGAGAGACACAGAGAAGTAGAGAGAGAGAAGTAGAAAGAAAGAGGGAGAGAAAGAAGAGAGGGAGAGAGAGAGAGAGAGGGAGAAAAAGAGAAAAAGAGAGGGAGAAGTAGAAAAAGAGAGAGTGAGAGGGAGATGTAGAAAAAGTGAGAGGGAAAAAGTGAGAGCTCACTAAAGTAGCAAGAGAGAGAAAAAGAGAGCCCCTAAAGTAGAGAGTGAGAGAGAGAAGAGAGAGACGGAGGAGTAAAGAGAAATGAAAAGAGAGAGAGAGAGAGAGAGAAGTAGAGAACGAAAGGGAGAGAGAGAGACAAGAGAGAGAGAGAAGAGAGAGTAAGGAGAGAGGAGGATGGAGAGAGAGGGAGCGAGAGAGAGAGAGGGAGAGAGAGAGAAAGAGAGGGAGAAGTAGAAAGAGAGATATAGAGAGAAATTGAGAGATATAGAGAAAAAGTGGAAAGAGAAAAAGGGAGAGAGAGAAGTAGAAAGAGATAGAGAGCGATAAAGAGAGAGACAGAGAAAGAGAAAAAGAGAGAGAGAGAGAGGTAGAGAGAGATAGAAAGAGAAAGAGTATGAGAGAGAGAGAGTTAGAGAGAGGGAGAAACAGAGAAGTAGAGAGAGACATGTAGAAAGAGAGAGAGGGAGAGAGAAAGAAGAGAGGGGGAGAGAGAGACAGAGGGAGAAAGAGAGAAAAAGAGAGGGAGAAGTTGAAAAAGAGAGAGTGAGAAAGAGATGTAGAAAAAGTGAGAGAGAGAAAGTGAGAGCTCACTAAAGTACAAAGAGAGAGAAAAAGGGAGCTCTCTAAAATAGAGAGTGAGAGCGAGAAGAGAGAGAGGGAGTAGTAGAGAGAAATGAAAAAGAGCCCAGAAGGAGAGAAAAAGAGAGAGAGAGAGAGAGAAAAGAGAGAGAGAGAGAGAGGGAGGAGAGAGAGCGGGAGGGAGAGAGAGAGAGAGAGAGAGAGAGAGAGAGAGAGAAAGAGAGGGAGAAGTAGAAAGAGAGGGAGAAGTAGAAAGAGAGAGAGAGAGAGAAACAGAGAGAGAGAGAGGGAGGGAGGGAGAATTATAGAGGGAGAGAAGTAGAAAGAGATTAGGAGAGAGAGAAAGAGAGAGCTCTCTAAAATAGAGGTAGGAGTGGAGTAAGAGAGATAAAGAGAGATAGGAGAGGCAGGGAGAAGAAGAGAGAGAGGGAAGTAAAAGGAGAGAGTGATAGGGAGAAGTAGGGAGAAACGGAGAAGTAAAAAGAGAGAGAGGGAGAAGTAGAGAGAGAGATAGAGAAGTTAAAAGTGAGAGAGAAGTAAAGAGAAAGAAAGAGAGAGAGAGAAGTAGAAGGTGAGAGAAAGAGGGGGAGAGAGAGATGTGAGAGAGAGACATAGAAGAGAGAGAGAAGTAGGAAGAGAGAGAGAGGGAGAGAGTAGGAGAGAGGGAGAGAATGGAGAGAAAGAAGAGAGAGATAGAGAACTAGAAAAAGAGAGATAGATATAAAAGTAGAAAGAGGGAGAGAAATAGAAAAAGAGAGAGAGAGGGACAGTAGAAAGGGAGAGAGAAAATTTGGAAGGGATAGAGATGTAGAAAGGGAGAGTGAGAGTGGGAGAGAGAAGGGAAGTTGAAAGAGAGAGAGAGAGAGGGAAAAAGAGAAGTAAAAAGAGAGATGTAGAGAGAAGTAGAAAGAGAAAGTGAGAGAGAGAAGTAGAAAGAGAGAGAGACGAGGTAGAAAAAGGGTGGGAGAGTGTAGAAAGAGTGAGAGAAGTAGAAGTGAGAGAGACAGAGAGTAGAAAGAGAGAGAGGGAGAAAGGGAGAAAAAGAGAGTGAGAGAAAGAAAGAGAGAGAGAGAGAGAGGGAGAAAGATAGAGAGCGAGAGAAATGGAGAGAGAGAAGTAAAAAGGGAGAGGAAAGTAGAACGAAAGGGAGGGAAAGAGAGGGAAGTTGAAAGAGAGAGAGAGAGAGAGAGAGAGAGAATGAGCGAGAAAGAAAGAGAGTAAAGGGGGAGAAGTAAAGAGAGAGAATGGGAGAGCGTGGAGAGAGAGAGAGGGAGAGAGAGCGTGAGAGAGATGCGGAAAGAAAGACTAAGAGTAGTAGACAGAGAGAGAGAGAGAGAGAGAGAGAGAGAGAGAGGTGAGCAAGAGAGAGAAGTAGATGGAGAGAGAGAAGTAGAGAGAGATTTCGAGGAGAGAGAACAAGTGAATGGGAGAGAAAGAAAGAGAGGGGGGGGTGAAGTAGAAGGAAATGAAGAAGTAGAAAGAGAGAGAGGAGTAGAAGAGAGAGAAAGAAAGTAGAAAGTGAGAGAAAGAGAGAGAGAGAGAGAGAGGAAGATGAAAAAGGTAGAGAGAGCGAAGAGTGAGAGAGCGGGTAGAAAGAGAAATTAAAAAATAGAAACAGAAAGAGAGTGCACGTGAGAGAGAGAGAGATGTAGAGAGAGAGAAAAGTTGAAAGAGAGAGAGAGAGAGACAGCGAATGGGAGAGGGAAAGAGAGAAGTTGAAAGGGCGATAAATGGAGAGAGAGAGAGAGAGAGTGAAATAAAAAAAGAAAGAGAGAGAAGGAGATAGAGAGAGAAAGAGAGTAGGAGAGAAAGTAGAAAGGGAGAGAGAGTGGAAAATAAAAGGAAATGAGGGGGAGAGAGGGTGAAAAGTAGAAAGAGAGAGAGAGAGAGGCTGGGAGAGAGAAAGAAGTGGATAGAGAGGGAAAGAAAGAAGTTGAGAGAGAGAGAGTGAAGTAGAAAGAGAGAGAGTTAGTGGAAAGTTGCAGAGAGAGAGTGAGTGAAAATTAGAAAGAGAGAGAGGGAGAAAAAGAGAGAAAGAAAGAGATAAAGGGAGAAAGAGAGAGAAAGAAAGAGAGAGAGAAGTAGAAAGAGAAAGGGAAGTAGAAAGAATGAGTGGGAGAGAGAGAGGGAAGTGGAAAGAGGGAGAGAGAGAAGTAGAGAGAGACAGAGAGAGAGAGAAAGAGCGAGATAGAGTCGTAAAAAGAGAGGGAAAGAGAAAAGAGTGAAGTAGAGAGGGGGAAAAGTAGAGAGAGAATGAGAGAGGGTGGAGAGAGAGAGAGCGAGAGAGATATGGAAAGACAGATAGAAAGAAGTAAAAAGAGAGAGAGAGAGAGAAGTAAAGAGAGAAAGAGAGAGATAGAGAGAGAATAAAAAGTGGGAGAGAGAGGTGAGAGTGGGAGAGCAGTAGAGAGAAAGTGAAGTACAAAAAGAGAGATAAGTAGGGAGAGAAAGATAGAAAGAGACAAAGAGAAGTGAAAGAGAGAAAGAGAGAGAGAGAGAGAGAGAGAGAGAAGTAAAATGAGATAGCGAAGTAGAAAGAGAGTGGGAGAGAGAGAGAGAAAGAGAGAGACAAATAGAGAGAGTGAAAGAGAGTAAGAGTGGAAAGACCATGTAGAGAGAGAAAGAGAGAGAGAGCGATGGAAAAGTCGAAAGAGAGAAAGAGAGAGAGATAGCGATAGAAAAGTCGAAAGAGAGAAAGAGAGAGAAGTAGAAAGAGAGATAGAGTGTGAGAGAGAGAGAGAGAGAGAGAGAGAGAGAGAGAGTGGGTGAGAGAGTGGGAGGGAGAGAAAGAATGAGAGTGGGAAGTAGAAAAAGGGAGAGAGAAGTAGAAAGAGAAAGAGAGAGAGAAAAAAAGAAAAGAGAGAGATAGAGAGCGAGAGATTGATAGAGAGAATGGGAGGAGAGAGTGGGAGAGTGAAAAGTAGAAAGAGAGAGATAAGTAGAAGAGAGAGAGAGAGCAATAAAAAGAGAGGGAGAGAGAGAAACAGAGAGTGAAGTAGGAAGTGAGAGAGAGAGAGAAAGAGAGAGAGAGAAAGAGAGAGACAAAGAGAGAGAGTGAAAGAGAGAGAGTAAAAAGACCATGTGGAGAGAGAAAGAGAGAGAGAAACACAGAGAGAGAGAGAAAGAGAGAGAGAGAGTAAAAAGACCATGTAGAGAGAGAAAGAGAGAGAAAGCGATAGAAAAGTAAAAAGAGAGAATGAGAGAAGTAGAAAGAGAGAGAGAGAGAGAGAGAGAGAGAGGGAGGGAGGGAGAGAGAAGTAGAAAGAGAAAGAGAGAGAGAAAAGAAAAGAAAAGAGAGAGATAGAGAGCGAGAGAGTAATAGAGAGAATGGGAGGAGAGAGAGGGAGAGAGAAAAGTAGAAAGAGAGAGAGAGATAAGTAGAAAAGAGAGAGAGAGAGAGAGAGAGAGAGAGAGAGAGAGAGATAGAGCAGTAAAAGAGAGGGAGAGAGAGAAACAGAGAGATAGAGAGAAAAAGTGAAAAGAGAAAAAGAGATAGAGAAGTAGAAAAAGAGAGAGAGAGATGAGAGAGACAAAGAGAAAGAGAGAAGTAGAGATAGAAGAGAGAGAGAAGAGAGAGACGGAACAGTAAAGAGAGAAATGAAAAAGAGAGAGAGAGAAGTAGCGAAAGAGAGAGAGAGAGAGAGAGAGAGAAGAGAGAGAGAGAGAAGAGAGACTGAGGAGAGAGGGGGATGGCGAGAGAGAGAGAGAGAGAGAGAGAGAGAAAGAGAGGGAGAAGTAGAAAGAGAGGGAGAAGTAGAAAAAGAGAGAGAAAGAGAGAGATAGAGAGAAAAAGTAGAAAGAAAAAAAGGGAGAGAGAGAAGTAGAAAGAGAGAGAGCGATAAAGGGATAGACAAAGAGAAAGAGAGAAAGGGAGAGAGGGAGAGAGGGAGAGAGGTAGAGAGAGAGAGAAGAGAGAAAGAGTATGAGAGAGAGTTAGAGAGAGAAAGAAATAGAGAAGTAGAGAGAGACACGTAGAAAGAGAGAGAGAGACGGAGAGAGAAAGAAGAGAGGGGGGAGAGAGAGAGGGAGAAAGAGAGAAAAAGAGAGGGAGAAGTTGAAAAAGAGAGAGAGTGAGGGAGAGATGTAGAAAAAGTGAGAAAGAGAAAGTGAGAGCTCACTAAAGTACAAAGAGAGCGAAAAAGAGAGTTCTCTAAAGTATTGAGGGAGTAGTAGAGAGAAATGAAAAAAAAAAGAGAGAGACAAGAAGAGAAAGAGAGAGAGAGACAAGAGAGAGTGAGGAGAGAGGGGGATGGAGAGAGAGAGCAAGAGAGAGAGAGAAAGAGAGGGAAAAGTAGAAAGAGAGAGAGAGAAACAGAGAGAGAAAGAGAAAGAGAGGGAAGGAGGGAGAATTATAGAGGGAGAGAAGTAGAAAGAGATAGGAAGAGAGAGAAAGAGAGAGCTCTGTGAAGTAGAGAGAGAAGTAGAGTAAGAGAGATAAAGAGAGATAGGAGAGGTAGAGAGAAGAAGAGAGAGAGGGAAGTAAAAAGAGAGTGATAGGGAGATGTAGAGAGAGAGAGAGGGAAGTAGAAAGAGAGAGAGGGAGAAGTAGAGAGAGAGATAGGGAAGTTAAAAGAGAGAGAGAGAGAAGTAGTAGGTGAGGGAAAGAGGGAGAGAGAGAAGTGAGAGAGAGACATAGAAGAGAGAGAGAGAAGTAGAAAGAGGGAGAGAGAAGTAAGAAGAGAGAGAGAGAATGGGAGAGAAAGAAGAGAGAGATAGAGAAGTAGAAAAAGAGAGATAGATATAGAAGTAGAAAGAGAGAGAGAAATAGAAAAAGAGAGAGAGAGAGTAGAAAAGGAGAGAGAGAATTTGAAAGGGAGAGAGAAGTAGAACGGGAGAGAATGAACTGGGAAAGGGAGAGTGAGAGAGAGAGTGAGAAAGGGAAGTTGAAAGAAAGAGAGAAAGAGGGAGAGAGAGAAGTAGAAAGAGAGATGTAGAGAGAAGTATTAAGAGAAAGTGACTGAGAGAAGTAGAAAGAGAGAGAGAGAGAGGTAGCAAAAGAGAGGGAGAGAGTAGAAAGAGAGAGAAGTAGAAAGTGAGAGAGACAGAGAGTAGAAAGAGAGAGAGGGAAGGAGAAAGAGAAAGAAAGAGAGTGAGAGAAAGAAAGAGAGAGAGAGAGAGAGAGAGATAGAAGTAAGAAGAGAGAGGGAGGGAGAAAGAGAGAAACAAAGAGAGAGAGAGTGAAAGAGTGTGAGAGTAGAAAGACCATGTAGAAAGAGAAAGAAAGAGAGAGAAAGCGATAGAAAAGTCAAAAGAGAGAAAGAGAGAGAAGTAGAAAGAAAGAGAGAGCGAGAGAGAGAGAGAGGGAGAGAGAGAGAGAGAGAGAGAGAGAGAGAGAGGGAGAGAAAGAATGAGAGAGGGTAGCAGAAAAAGGGAGAGAGAAGTAGAAAGAGAAAGAGGGAGAGAGAGAGAAAAAAAGAATAGAGAGAGAAAAAGAAAAGAGAGAGAGAGAGAGCGAGAGAGTAATAGAGAAAATAGGAGGAGAGAGAGGGAGAGAAAAAAGTAGAAAGAGATAGAGATAAGTAAGAGAGAGAGAGAGAGCAGTAAAAAGAGAGGGAGAGAGAGAAATAGAGAGAGATGTTGGAAGAGAGAGAGAGAGAAAGAGAGAGACAAAGAGAGAGAGTGAAAGAGAGTGAGAGTGAAAAGACTATGTAGGGAGAGAGAGAAAGCGATAGAAAAGTCAAAAGAGAGAAAGAGAGAAGTAGAAAGGGAGAGAGAGAGAGAGAGAGAGAGAGAGAAAGAGAGAGGGAGGGAGAGAGAAGTAGAAAGAGAAAGAGAGAGAGAAAAAAAGAAAAGAGAGAGATTGAGAGCGAGAGAGTGATAGAGAGAATGGGAGGAGAGAGAGGGAGAGAGAAAAGTAGAAAGAGAGAGAGAAGTAGAAAGAGAGAGAGAGGGAGAAAGAGAGATAGAAGTAAAAAGAGAGGGAGAGAGAGAAAGAGAGAGATAGAGAGAAAACCTGGAAAGAGAAGTAGAAAGAGAGATGTAGAGAGAGAAGTGGAGTAAGAGAGATAAAGAGAGATAGGAGAGGCAGGGAGAGGAAGAGAGAGAGGGAAGTAAAAAGAGAGAGTGATAGGGAGAAGTAGAGAGAGAGAAGTAGAAAGAGAGAGAGGGAGAAGTAGAGAGAGAGATAGAGAAGTTAAAAGAGAGAGAGAAGTAAAGAGAAAGAAAGAGGGAGAGAGAAGTAGAAGGTGAGAGAAAGAGGGAAAGAGGGAGATGTGTGAGAGAGACATAGAAGAGAGAGAGAGAGAGAGAGTAGGAAGAGGGAGAGAAATAGAAAAAGAGAGAGGGAGAGTAGAAAGGGAGAGAGAGAATTTGAAAGGGAGAGAGATGTGTAGAAAGGGAGAGAACGAACTGGGAAAGGGAGAGTGAGAGTGAGAGAGAGAGAGAGAAAGGGAAGTTGAAAGAGAGAGAGAGAGAGAGAGAGAGAGAGAGGGAGAGAGAGAAGTAAGAAGAGAGATGTAGTGAGAAGTAGAAAGAGAAAGTGAGAGAGAGAAGTATAAAGAGAGAGAGAGAGGTAGAAACAGGGTGGGAAAGGTAGAGAGAGGGAGAGAGAGGGAGAAAGGGTGAAAAAGAGAGTGAGAGAAAGAAAGAGAGAGAGAGAGAGGGAGAAAGATAGAGAGAGAGAGAGAAAGGTAGAGAGAGAGAAGTAAAAAGGGGGAGGAAAGTAGAAAGAATGAGAGGGAGAGGGAGAGGGAAGTTGAAAGAGAGAAGTGAGAGAGAGGGAAGTTGAAAGAGAGAGAGTGAGAGAGAGAGAGGGGAAAATTGAAAAAGACAGACAGAGAAAGTGCGAGATGGAATAGTAGAAAGGGAGAATGAGCGAGAAAGAAAGAGAGTAAAGGGGGGAGACGTAAAGAGAGAGAATGGGAGAGCGTGGAGAGAGAGAGGGAGAGAGAGCATGAGAGAAATGTGGAAAGAAGGACTTAGAGTAGTAGACAGAGAGAGAGGGTGGGAGATAAATAGAGAAAAAGAGAGAGAGAGAGAGAGAGAGAGAGAGAGAGAGAGAGTGAGAGGTGAGCAAGAGGGAGAAGTAGAAGGAGAGAGAAGTAGAGAGAGAGTAGTAGAGAGAGATAGCGAGAAGAGAGAACAAGAGAAAGGGAGAGAAAGAAAGAGAGGGGGAGTGAAGTAGAAGGAAACGAAGAAGTAGAAAGAGAGAGGGAGTAGAAGAGAGAGAGAGAGAGAAGATGAAAAAGGTAGAGAGAGCGAAGAGTGAGAGAGCGAAGTAGAAAGAGAAATTAAAAAAATTGAAAGAGAAAGTGAGTGCACGTGAGAGAGAGAGAAGTAGAGAGAGTGAGATAAGTTGAAAGAGTGAGACAGAGAATGAGAGAGGGAGAGAGGGAAGTTAAAAGGGTGAGAAATGGAGAGGGAGAGAGTGAAATAAAAAGAAAGAGAGAGAAGGAGATAGAGAGAGAAAGAGAGTAGGAGAGAAAGTAGAAAGGGAGAGAGAGTGGGAAATAAAAGGAAATGAGTGGGAGAGAGGGTGAAAAGTAGAAAGAAAGAGAGAGAGACAGGCTAGGAGAGAGAAAGAAGAGGATAGAGAGGGAGAGAGAAGTAGAGAGAGAAAAGAGAGAGAGAGAGTGAGAGAGAAAGTGAGGTAGAAAGAGGGAGATGTAGAAAGAGAGAGTTAGTGGAAAGTTACAGAGAGAGAGAGAGGGAGAAAGAGAGAGAGAAAAGTAGAAAGAGAAAGGGAAGTAGAAAGAATGAGTGGGAGAGAGAGAGGGAAGTGGAAAGAGGGAGAGAGAGAGAAGTAGAGAGAGACAGAGAGAGAGAAAGAGCGAGATAGAGTAGTAGAATGAGAGAGAGAGAGAAAGGTGTGAAGTAGAGAGGGGGAAAGTAGAGAGAGAATGAGAGAGGGTGGAGAGAGAGAGGGACAGAGAGAGAGCGAGAGAGATATGGAAAGACAGACAGAAAGAAGTAAAGAGAGAGAGAGAAGTAGAGAGAGATAGAGAGAGAATAAAAAGTGGGATAGAGAGGTGAGAGTGAGAGAATGCAGTAGAGAGAGTGAAGTACAAAAAGAGAGAGAGAAGTAGAGAGGGAAAGAGAGAAAGAGAGAAAGAGTAGTAGAGGAGAGAAAGAGAGAGAAAGAAAGAGAGAGAGAGAGAGAGAGTGAAGTAAAATGAAACAGCAAAGTAGAAAGAGAGTGGGAGAGAGAGAGAAGTAGGAAGAGAGAGAGAGGGAGAGATGTAGAAAACGGGAGAAAGTAGTAGAAAGAGAAAGAGAGAGAGAAAAAAGAAAAGAGAGATAGAGAGTGAGAGAGTGAGAGATAGAGAGAATGGGAGGAGAGAGAGGGTGAGAGAAAAGTAGAAAGAAATAGAGATAAGTAGATGAGAGAGAGAGAGAGAGAGCAGTAAAAAGAGAGGGAGAGAGAGAAACAGAGAGATACAGAGATAAAGTTAAGAGAAAAAGAGAGAGAGAACTAGAAAAAGGGAGAGAGAAATAGAAAAAGAGAAATAAGAGAGAGAAGTAGAAAGAGAGAGAGAGAGAAAGGTAGAAAATGGGTGGGAGAGAGTTGAAAGAATGAGAGAAATAGAAAGTG
>JAMYWD010001767.1:0-12808 GCA_028583415.1 Protea cynaroides
ATTGATAGAGATCAAGATTGATTTTGAATTGGTCTCCCGATTGATAGAGATCAAGATTGGGATTTTGAATTGATCTCTCGAATGATACAGATCAAGATTGGATTTTGGAATTGGCTCTCGATTGATAGAGATCAAGACTGATTTTGAATTGATCTCTGATTGATAGAGATCAAGATTGATTTTGACTTAGTCTCTCGATTGATAGAGATCAAAATTGATTTTGAATTGGTCTCTAATTGATAGAGATCAAGATTGACAATCGTGGACTGGGCTCTAGTTGCTAGAGGCAAGGATTGCTTGAGTTGGGCTCCGATTGATAGAGGCCAAGGATGACAATCATGGATTGGACCTAATTGCTAGAGATGATGGAATGATTCAAATTCTCTTTGATTCCTTTATGAAGTGGAACATGGATCAAAGGTAATTATTGAATAGGCCTAGAGACTAACTCACGCTCACATTGAGTTCATATGAATGGAACCTTCTTATTTCGACATGAATCGAACCCGAACTACGACCTGACGGTCGGACAAGCCTAGTGGCTATAAATTATGAATGGAACCTTCTTAGTTCCAAACCGAATCAACTTGAACCACGCACAAAACAAAAAACCCAATTCCAACAAAACCGCCCGACCAAATTCATGATGGAACCCCTTGATCCAACATGAATCGTGAAACTCCATGAAACAACCTGGGCCACTGATGGTTGGACAAGCCTAGGGGCCAAATAAATTCCGATGAATGAAACTTTTCCTAGTTTTGACATGAACTCGAAACCCTAACCAAAGTTGATGGTCGATAAGCCTAGTGGCTAATTGAATTCAAATGAATGGAATTTTTCCTAGTTCCAACATGAATCGAAACCTAAACAGAGGCGAAGGGTGAAAAACCTAGGGCTGAATGCCTTCTTCATTTTAGCATGATCCGGGAGTGATGATTGAACCCGCCTAAAGGTTAAACCCTTCTTTAATTCGAGATGAACCTGAAATGGTGGTTGAATCTAGGGCTGAATATTTCTTTGATTCCGAGATGAACTCGGATGTGATTGAATCTCGCCTAGGGGCTGAATCTCCTTTAATTCCCGATGAACCAAAATGATGATTGACCTGCCTAGGGGCCGAACCTTTCTTCGGGCCTCCGAGACGAACCGTAAATGGTGGTTGGACCCGCCTAGGGGCTGAATATTTCTTTGATTCTAGATGAACCAAAATGATGATTGGACCTGCCTAGGGGCTGAACCTTTCTTCGCTTCGAGATGAACCGTAAATGGTGGTTGGACCTGCCTAGGGCTGAATATTTTTTGATTCGAGATGAACTCGGATGTAATTGAATCGCCTAGGGGCTAAATCTTTCCTTAATTCCGGATGAACCAAAATGATGATTGAACCCCGCCTAGGGGCTAAACCTTTCTTCTTCGTTTCCGAGATGAACCAAAATGGTGATTGAATCGGGGCTGAATATTTCTTTGATACCGAGATGAATCGAATGTAATTGAATCTCGCCTAGGGGCTGAATCTTTCCCTTAATTCGATGAACCAAAATGATGATTGAACCCGCCTAGGGGCTGAACCTTTCTTCGGGTTCCGAGATGAACCCGAAATGGTGGGGGCTCTCGAGATGAATCGACGTGATTGAACAGGGTGATTCGAATTCGGAAGAACCAAAATGATGATTGCCCCCTAGGGCTGAATCTTTCTTCGCCCAAGATGAACCTGAAATGGTGGTTGAACTAGGGGCTGAATATTTCCTTAATTCAAAGGTCATTGAGAAATTTGGTTTCGCGTAGGGACGCCCCCTTTTAATAAGAGCGGGGGGAACAAATGATTTGCCTAGGGGCTGAATCTTTCCTTAATTCGGGGTGCATTGAGAACCATGATTGGATTTGCCTAGGGGCTGAATCTTTCCTTAATTCAAAGGTGAATCGGAAACTATGATTGGATTTACCTAGGGGCTGAATCTTTCCTTAATTCAAAGGTAAATCGAGAAGGTGATTGGATTTACCTAGGGACTAAATCTTTTCTTAATTCAAAGGTGAATAGGGAATATTGATTGGATTTGCCTAGGGGCTGAATCTTTCCTTAATTTAGAGATGAATTGAGAACTTTGATTGGATTTGCCTAGGGGCTAAATCTTTCCTTAATTCAAAGGTGAATAGGGAATATTGATTGGATTTTCAAAGGTGAATAGGGAATATTGATTGGATTTGCCTAGGGGCTGGATCTTTCCTTAATTCAAAGATGAATCGGGAACTATGATTGGATTTGCCTAGGGGCTGAATCTTTCCTTAATTCAAAGATGAATCGGGAACTATGATTGGATTTGCCTAGGGGCTGAATCTTTCCTTCTTTCTTATAAAATTTGATGTTCAATCAAGATCTAGATTCATGACTTCCATTGATTCATTTAGAAAGATAATATGGATGGATCTCAAGGTGGGAGATCAAGACAATTCCCTAATTGTAGGGGCCTCTCACCCTAAAGGGTGGATATAGTTGCAATTTGATTCTCTTTTCCAAAGGCATTGAAATCCAATGGAGGAATATTGAGATTCTAGACATCTAGAGGAGTGGAAGAAGTCACATGCACAATCAAGGATGACTCAACCAAACAAGAGTTAGATCCCTCATAAGGGCGATTGGGTAAACATTATCCAAGTCAATTTAATTGAATTTGATTAAGCCATGTGTTCAGTCTTGGGACCTCATGATTCCAAAGGATAATCAGTGGTACCAAGGTCTGGCCAATTGGATTACCGAATTCGATAAAATTGAAATGGATACATTAATCCGTCGTCCTTATTAGGGATGGTTAGCAAAAGCGGTTCATAGATGAACAAACTAGTAAATTTCTTCTTGACCATGGTATCTATGTCTTGACAGGGATTTTTTGTTCGTTTTTTGAAATCGACGTGTTAACAATGAGAGATTCGACACATCGAGCTTACTTAATGGAGGGTGTATAGTGACCGTCTACTATGATGTAGAACAAGTGTATACATACCTCATACTCCCAATGGGTGAGAGTTCAAGATGCTCATCGTGTAGAATCTAACATGTTGACCAGTCGAGGACAAAAACGGGCAGAACTTCGACGTCTTGAACATGGATATCATGGTTAAGCCGATTTATCGGGTCGGTTCAGGGATGAACCAAAAAATAACAAACATTGGGCTATAATCTGGGTTAGGACAGAAAAGGCCACCTTGACGAGGATGGGGTAACCTATCACCAAATGCTCGATGAATAATGGGCCCCCAATCCCTTTATATACTATGTTGCAAGGATCCAAGCGACGTGGAGTAGCATAACGCATTCTCAGGCGGACCCAAGAAACGCTCGTTAGAGGCTGCTCGCCGGTCGTGGTCTCACAAAGTACAGGCCAAGGCTGTGTGTTTCGCCTAGCGGGCTGTCCCATATGCATGGGACCCGGTTCGGCTACTCGCACGAATGTGTGACTGAACCCATTCCCCCCAAAGCAATAATATACAAGCATAAATATAGTATCCTGAAATCTAGCATCCAATTCACACAAGGAAAGTTCTCATTTAGGAGTTTGACATTTATATCCCCAGCGGAGTCGCCACTGTGAGGACAAAGATGGAAAATCTTTTGGAGTCGCCACCTAGATTTAGGTCTAGGACCTTAGAAATGTGAAATCTCACCCCAAGGTAAGACTTCGATTGACTCATGACCCTTAGATTGGATTTTTGGTCCATCAGAGATTGGGTAAGTGTCAGGTTACGGTTATGGGAAGGGGTTAGGCACCCAAACCGCCCGATCGAAATCGGTCTCCTATACCTTTCCTATGCTAGACTCTATTTATTAAATTAAACCAAACCAAGTGGTTTGATATCATTGAACCGAATCTGTATCCATCAGATTGCCTACGTATCACGGAATTATTCCGAAAATCAGGTTCACCATCGTAGTTCAGGTGTGATTAAAGTTTATGGATGTGATTTATGCTTGTGCATGATTAAGTTCTTTGTTAAAGTTGAAATTTATGCTTGAAAGGCTGAGAAATCCTATGGGTTAGGATCTGGATAGTCCAAGTGGACTGATAGATAGTCCTAGTGGATCTAAGGGTAGCCCTATTTGAGTTGAAATATGGATAACCCATCCCGGGTTGATGTGATAACCCTATGTGGATCTATGGATAGTCGGGCAAGGAAATATCCTAGTGGATCTATGGATAGTCCAAGTGGACTAAGATTTGGATAATCCTTTTTGGGTTAAAATATGGGGGTATCCTAGTGGATCTATGGATAGTCCGAGTGGACTAAAGTTTGAATAACCTTTCGGGTTGAATATGGATATCCTAGTGGATCTATGGATAGTCCGAGTGGACTAAGGTGTGGATCCAAATTTGGGTTTCTCCCAAATGGCCTACGTATCCTAGGGTTTGCCCTAGGTATCGGACCCCGCGGGGTTCGAACGGATAACCCTATTTGGGTCAAAATATGGGTAAGTTCCTAGTGGATCTATGGATAACCCTATTTGTGTGGGTAAATATCCTAGTGGATCTATGGATAGTCCAAGTGGACTAATGTGTGGATCCGAATTTGGGTTTCTCCCAAATGGCCTACGTATCCTAGGGTTTGACCTAGGAATCAGAATCCGCGTAGTTCGGGGTTGGGTAACCCTATTTGGGTCAAAATATGGGTAAGTATCCTAGTGGATCTATGGATAGTCCAAGTGGACTAATGTGTGGATCCGAATTTGGGTTTCTCCCAAATGGCCTACGTATCCTAGGGTTTGACCTAGGAATCAGAATCCGCGTAGTTCGAACTGGATAACCCTATTTGGGTCAAAATATGGGTAAGTATCCTAGTGGATCTATGGATAGTCCAAGTGGACTAATGTGTGGATCCGAATTTGGGTTTCTCCCAAATGGCCTACGTATCCTAGGGTTTGACCTAGGAATCAGAATCCGCGTAGTTCGAACTGGATAACCCTATTTGGGTCAAAATATGGGTAAGTATCCTAGTGGATCTATGGATAGTCCAAGTGGACTAATGTGTGGATCCGAATTTGGGTTTCTCCCAAATGGCCTACGTATCCTAGGGTTTGACCTAGGAATCAGAATCCGCGTAGTTCGAAATGGATAACCCTATTTGGGTCAAAATATGGGTAAGTATCCTAGTGGATCTATGGATAGTCCAAGTGGACTAATGTGTGGATCCGAATTTGGGTTTCTCCCAAATGGCCTACGTATCCTAGGGTTTGACCTAGGAATCAGAATCCGCGTAGTTCGAAATGGATAACCTTTTCTAGGTTAATGATTGAGAACCTATTCTAGGTTTGGGATTGAGAACCTATTCTAGGTTTAGGGCTTGCCAAGGGGCAAAATCTTCCTAAATTACCCTTTTCATTCTGAATTCTAATTTTGGAAGGTTTGGCAAAGAATTCTCTTTCTTTATTAAGGTTTTATTATTCCCATTATGCCCTTCCCAAGAATGTGGGTGCCTAAATGCACGTCCCCACGCCTAGATTGTCTTCTAGAAGTGTGTAGATATGGCAGTTTGCCTAGGGTGTTGCATAAAATAAGTTATTACCAAAAAGTAGAATATTCTATCTAAATATGGCACATAAAACATTTATGGCAAGAAATTCTCATGCAGTAAGATTTAAAAATCTTTCAAATATGGCATGTATTCCAAATAAGGCAAGAGCCTATGTGGCATGATCTAGTATGCTATCTTCTAAGCATGGCAAGATCCTAATTGCTATTTCTTTCCATATTTAGGGTTTTCTACCCTAATTATTATTTTATTTCTATTTTTTAGGGTTTTCTACCCTAATTGTTATTTTCTTTCCATTTTTAGGGTTTTCTACCCTAATTATTATTTTATTTCCATTTTTTAGGGTTTTCTACCCTAATTGTTACATTCTTTCCATTTTAGGGTTTTCTACCCTAATTATTATTTTCTTTCCATCTTAGGGTTTTCTACCCTAAATGTTACTTTCTTTCCATTTTAGGGTTTTCTACCCTAATTATTATTTTCTTTCCATCTTAGGGTTTTCTACCCTAAATGTTACTTTCTTTCCATTTTTAGGGTTTTTTACCCTAATTGTTATTTTTCAATTTATCTCTTTTCAAGACGAATATGATGAATGAAAACATTCCAACTATAGCAGTGGTAGTAATCCAAACATAGCAGTAAGCATCCAAAAATGGCAGTAATCATCTAAATATGACAGTAAGCATGTGGCAGACAAATATGGCAATAAGCATGTGTAGCATTCCAAAACAGCAAGAATCATGCAAGCATCAAGATGGTGGACATATCAACATGGAATCCAATGGTTCAGATTTAATGTCATCACATAATCAGAAATCAATTGATCATCCAGTGGATCAGATTTATCAATCAATGGTTCAAGATCAAAGACCATAATTAAATCATGTGAAAATAACTTAACATCAAATGGCCATATACAAATTTGCATTAAAAAATTTCAAATCAATGGTCACAATTAATCACATCAAACTCCCAAGATCAAATCCAGATAAGATGGCCAGAATTTAATCATCCAAAATCCATATCAATGATCCATATTTAATCACCTTAAATTTCAAACCAATGGGATCAATTTCGTAAAATTCTAAGCATTTCAGATCAATTTTGATCACATGAAATTCCTACATGTAATTGATCCAATTAATCTCAAATTCTCAAGATCAGATCCAGATTAGATGGCCATAATTTAATCATCCAAAATCCATATCAATGGTCCATATTCAATCACCTTAAATTTCAGACCAAATGGATCAATTTCATAAAATTCTAAGCATTTCAGATCAATTTTGATCACATGAAATTCATACATGTAATTGATCCAATTAATCTCAAATTCTCAAGATCAGATCCAGATCAGATGACCATAATTTAATCATCCAAAATCCATATCAATGGTCCATATTTAATCACCTTAAATTTCAAACCAATGGGACCAATCATAAAATTCTAAGCATTTTTAGATCAATTTTGATCACATGAAATTCCTACATGTAATTGGTCCAATTAATCACATCAAATTTCCAAGATCAGATCCAGATAAGATGACCATAATTTTAATCATCCAACATTCATATCAATGATCCATATTTAGTCACCTTGAATTTCAAACCAATGGGACCAATTTCATGAAATTTTAAGCATTTTCAGATCAATTTTGATCATATGAAATTCCTACATGTAATTGATCCAATTAATCACATCAAATTCTCAAGATCAGATCCAGATTAGATGGCCATAATTTAATCATCCAAAATCCATATCAATGGTCCATATTCAAACACCTTAAATTTCAAACCAAATGGATCAATTTCATAAAATTCTAAGCATTTTCAGATCAATTTTTTATCACAAGAAATTCCTACATGTTTGGATCAATTTTATCCACATGAAATTTCAAATAAAGAACAAAGAAAACGATAAAGCAGAGTTTACCTATTTTTTCTGATTTCTCCTTCTCTTGATCTTCTTCTTCTTCTTCTTCTTCTTCTTCTTCTTCTTCTTTCCCTTCCTCTTCTGTTCTTTTTTTTTTCTGGTTTCAGCTCTTCCTCCCCCTCCTGTGCTCTCTCTCCCTCCTTTTATTCTAGGATTAGCACCTCTTAGTTCACAATCCAAATATTTTTCTTAGAGAAATCGACTCCCTTCCTTGTTGGGCCTCTTGACACTTAGTCATACCTTTGTTTCCCTCTTTAGATTTTTCTTAATTCTCTTTCTTTATTTGAAACCATGACAACCAACTAAACTCTTTTTTTTTCTTTATTCTCCTTTTCTTTCTTTTTTTAACTCCCTTCTTCTTTTGTTATTTCCCTTTTTTTTATTTTATTTCTTTTTCTATCCAAAACCGACATTAGATTAGATGATTTCCTCCCCCTAATTTGATTCTAGGATCTGCATCTCCTAATTCACAATCCAAATCTTTTCCTTAGAGAAATCGACTCCTTTCCTTGTTGGGCCTCTTGATACTTAGTCATACCTTAGTTTCCCTCTTTAGATTTTTCTCAATTTTCTTTCTTGATTTAAAACCATGACAATCAACTAAACTTTCTTTTTTTTTTTTTTTTTTTTTTTGGTTAAATCAACGTACCACCTCTTGCTTCGACACCTAACTTATCTCTCCATTTTTTGCTTTTTCTTTCTTTCTTTCTTCTTTTATTCTCTTGGAGATACCTAGTGCCCATGCAATCTTTCCTTAATTCATTCTCACCTCATGCTTTCCCTTACTATCTCATTGTTCCATGGTTACGATCTTCCAAATCAAACCGTGGCTAGCATGATATGTTATTTGCTTCTTCATTTAACACCTCCAACCTATCCAATACATTAGGTAAATATGACACCACCTACTTGCCAAAACAACCACATGCAAATTTTTCTCTTTTCTTAATATCTCATGTTGACACCTAGCCTCTCAAAGATCCCTTCATGCTTAATGCATTCCCTTGGCCAGCATTAACATGTCTTTTGTTAAATTCCACCAACCGCAAAAATGGGGTGCTTACAATTAGGGTTTGTGGGTAAAAAAGGGGTATATAAAAACCCGGAAAAAAACCCCCCCAAAAAGAAAAAAAGAGGTAAGGGGATAAGGGGGTTTTCTTTTTTTTTTTTTTGTTTTGTGTGTCTTCTGGGGGGCCCGCGGGGGCCGCCTCCCCCCCCTCTTCTTCTTTTTTCCCCCCTCCCCCCTTTTTTTTTTTCCTGGGGTGGGGATGTGGGGAAATGGGGGTTTTTTGTATTGTTGGGGGTTATTTTTGGGGAAGGGTGGGGGAGGGGAAAAAAAAAAAAAAGGGAAATTTTTAGATTTGGAAATGGGGGGGGGGGGGGGGGTGATGGGGTTCTTTTTTTGAGGGGTTGGGGGCATGGGGCGACCCAACCGACAGGCGGGGGCGGAAAAATGGGAATTATAAAAAATTTTTTGTTTTTTTTCTTCTCCCCCTGTCCGCGGGCGATCCCCCGGGCCCCCAAATAACAATGGAAAAAAGGGAAATGAATGGAGATGGGGGGGGGGGGGTTTTAGGGTTAAAACAAAAAGGGTAGTGCAACACAAAAACCCCAAAAATGAAAAAATAAACAAAGACCCCCAAAAATAAAAAAAACACAAAAAAAAAAAAAAAAAAAATAAAAAAAAAAAAGGGAAAAATATAGGCCTCCCTTCTTCTCCCCCCCTCTATTTTTTTTCCCCTCCCCGTTTCGGGTTTTCCTTCCCATGGTGGATAATTTGGTTTCGGGGTTGTGGGGTCTCTCCGCGCGGGGGGGCCGGAAACACCCCCCCAAAGGGGAAAAGCCCCCCAACAAACACAGGGGAAAAAACAAAAAGGGGGGCGATGGATCCCCGACGTACTTTTTCAATAAGAAAACATGGAACACATCATGAATGCTTGACGGATGGTGGTAGAGCCAGTTGATATGTCACATTGCCACGTCTGGTCAAAATCTCGTATGGTCCCATATACCTGGGGCATAGCTTTCCCTTCTTACCGAACCATTTCAGACCTTGCACAGGTGATATCTTTAAGAACACCTTATCACCCACTGCGAACTCCAGATCTCGACGTCGGTTATCTGCATAGTGCTTTTGTCGAACTTGAGCTGTCTTCACTCTTTCCTTAATTTGATCAATCACTCGACAAGTTTCTTCGACGAACTCCGGTCCTACAATCCTTTTCTCTCCCACCTCATTCCATAACAGAGGTGTACGACATTTCTTCACATAGAGTGCCTCGTATGGAGCCATTTGGATCGTAGCCTGGTAACTATTATTATAAGAAAACTAGATGAGCGATAACTTCTCATCCCAAGCTCCTTTGAAATCTAGGGCACACACTCGGAGCATATCTTCTAAGATTTGAATAGTTCTTTCTGACTGCCCGTCTGTCTGAGGATGAAAAGCTGTGCTAAACTTCAACTTGGTTCTCATAGCTTTCTATAATCCTTTCCAGAACTTTGATGTAAAATGAGGGTCTCTGTGAGATACTATACTTTCTGGGACGCCATGAAGTCTGACTATATTATCTATATATAGCTTGACTAGCTTCTCCATGGTATACTGAGGTCTGACAGTGATGAATCGAGCTGTCTTGGTAAGTCGATCGACTATAACCCATACTGAATCTACAGACCTTGGTGTCAAGGGTAGGCCAGTAACGAAATTCATCGTGATACAATCCCACTTCCATGCTGGCTCTGGTAGTAGTTGTAGCAAACCTGGGGGTCTCTGCCTTTCTGCTTTAACTTGCTGGCAATTCAGACATTGGAACATAAATCGAGCTACATCCGCTTTCATACCCCTCCACCAATATAGTCTTCTTAAATCGTGGTACATCTTGGTGCTTCCTGGATGTACTGAATATGGGGTGTAATGAGCTTCTGTCATAACTCTATCTCTGATATTTGAGTTCTCACTCTCAGGTATACATAATCATCCATGATACCTGAGTACCTTTTCTGAATCCAAGGTAAAGTCAGGGATGCTTTTACCCTTTTCTAGATCTTTTTGTACAGTCTTGAGGTGTGGATCCTGTAGGATTGCTACTTTGACCTCATCTACGAGATCCGATGAGATCTTCAAAGCTGCAAACATCAATGTGAACTTATGAATTAAGCCCTGTTCCACTGGATCTCCTGCAGCCTCTAATATATACTCTTCATTATTCTCCTCTATTGAGCCTAAGGCTGCAGCACACAGTGCAACGTTTGTAGTAGGTCCTACCTCAGGTTTCAATGCCCACTTTCTGCTTAAGGCATCAGCTACAACGTTTACCTTACCCAGATGGTACTAGATGTCACAATCATAATCTTTTAATAGCTCCAGCCATCTCCTCTGTCTCATATTCAGGTCCCTCTGAGTAAAAGGTAAGTTAAACTCTTGTGATCCGACTTAATCTGAAACTTTTCACCATATAGGTAGTGTCTCCAAGTCTTGATTGCGTGAATGACCGCTGCTAACTCCAGATCATGTGTAGGATAGTTCTTCTCATGCTCTTTCAACTGTCTTGATGCATAGGCAATCACCTGTTCTCCTTGCATCAACACACATCCAAGACCCAACCCTGAGGCATCCGTATATAGGGTAAACGACAAGCCTGGTGCTGGGATGGTCAAGATAGGTGCAGAGACTAGTCTTGACTTCAAAGTCTGAAAGCACTTCTCACACTCATCTATCCATATGAACTTTTCTCCTTTCTTGGTTAGTCTGATCAATGGAATGGCAATCCTTGAGTAGTCTTCCACGAATCTTCTATAGTAACCAGCCAATCCAAGGAAACTATGAATCTCTGCAACTGATTTCGGTGCATCCCATCCTACTATAGCTACGATCTTGCTTGGATCTACCTTGATACCGTCTGCAGACACTATGTGACCCAAGAAGGCCACTTCTTTCAGTCAAAATTCACACTTCTTGAACTTAGCGTAAAGCTTATCTCTTCTCAGTCGTTGTAGGGCTGCTCTCAAATGTGTTGCATGAGTCTCCTTGTGCTTTGAGTAGACCAAGATGTCGTCGATGAATATGATGACCGAAGTGTCCAACATGTCATGAAACACTCAGTTCATCAGTTCCATGAATGACGCTGGAGCGTTAGTCAACCCGAATGACATTACCAGGAACTCATAATGTCCATACCTTGTCCTGAAAGCCGTCTTTGGAATATCTCCTGCCTTGATCTTCAATTGGTGGTACCCTGATCTAAGATCAATCTTCGAGAAAACCTTTGCACCCTGCAACTGATCGAACAGATCATCGATCCTAGGCAAAGGGTATCGGTTCTTAATGGTTAACTTGTTCAGTTCTTGATAGTCGATACACAATCATACACTATCGTCCTTCTTCTTTACGAACAATACAGGTACTCCCCATGGCGATATGTTTGGTCATATGAAACCCTTATATAGTAGTTCTTGAAATTGGGTCTTCAACTCCTTTAATTCTGTAGGGGCCATCCTTGACGGTGCCTTAGACACCGGCGTCAACCCTAGCATGAGGTCTATCAGGAACTCTGTAGCCCTGTCTGGAGGTAGACCTAGTAGATCTTCTAGAAATACATCTGAAAACTCTCGTACCACATCTAGATCTTCCATCTTTGGCACCTCTACAGTGATGTCGACCACAAACACTAAGTACCCCACTCCTCCCTTCTCTAAGCATCTCTTTAGCTTTTAGGGTAGAGAGGATCAGCTTCCGCTTCCTAGGTAACTTGGTTCCAGTGAAGCTAAACTTCTTTCCCTTCTCATCTTTAAACACAAGTTTTCTTTTGCCACATAATAAGCTAGCTGAATGATGGCCTAGCCAATCCATTCCCAAGATGACGTCAAAGTCTACCATCTCAAGTCGATTTAGGTTGCATCCAAATTCTGTCCATCCATATGATTCAGACAATGTTCCTAATACTTACCCACTACAACATCTAGTCCAAATGAGCTTGAACTAGCAAAATCTGGTATAAAGGTCTTAAGATCTTGTCTAGTTCCTTCATCTCTTATGATTTTTCAAAGACTATCATCAAAAATCTCTTATTGCACTCAGTAGCTTACATATCTTTTATCATTGATGTTCTACCCTGATCTTTCTTTTGTATATATCGAAAAGCATCATCTGACTATTTACTCATTACATATCCCAAGTCTATCTATAAGCATTAAGGTATATGCTTATAAATTCATTAATTCAGCCAAACTCTTTGGGTCTTTACTTAATCATCTCACTCGACATTGGGCATAACTTAGTATTACTTCTACTAATCCGAATACTATCAATGCCATAATTTTTGACTTCATCCTTGTATCCACTCTTAGATCT
>JAMYWD010001769.1:0-34642 GCA_028583415.1 Protea cynaroides
ATGGGTTGACCCGAACCAGCCCAGAACTAACCTAGACCCACACTTAAACCTAACCAAATCAGACCCCCACCAAATCAAACCAGAACACCATAAACCCTGAAGCAGACTAAACCAACTCACAGACCTAAACCTTGACCTAAGTTGAACCAAACCAAACCAAAACTCCAACTTAAACTAGACATGAACCCTAAACCTGAGCTTAATCAAAGAGAACCCAAATCAAGGTTTAGGCCAAACTCAAATTTCAAGCCATTAAGGCAGGCCAAATATAATCTCAAATGGAATCATGAATCCAGAAAAAATCCCATAGAAAAAAACCTGTTGCTCCCTACTTGCTCGAAACCATGTTAGGGGAAAAAACAAAAAAAGAAAAAATGTAAAAAATAAAAAATAAAAAATAAAAAAAATCAAAGTTATTTATGCTAAACTGAGAGGTAAAACAGAACCAAAAGGATCAAAAGCTTTCCATGGAGGAGAAAACAAAACAAAGCTCAATGCCCATCATGGACCATCCGAATCTACTCTATAGGAAAGGTCCGGAGAGAGAAGAAAATAAAACTCACACACAAGACAACAAGACAAAAAATAAAAGAAAAACACACTTAAATCAAATAATGTATTGAGTAGGAAGCAAGGATCATAGTAATAAAGAAAAAAAAAAGTATAAAGAAACAAACACAACCTCATTAGGAATATGCTAACTTAGAAGTGAGATGCAGAGTGCAAAGAAAAATTAATAGAAGCCATGGACACTATGACAGATTTAACAATGAGCAGCAGAAGCATGGAGTGGAAAGAAACAAATAAAAAAATAAAATAAAATGAGAAGGACTTACCTGCAACGATGGTCTTCCTTTCCTCTTTACAACAGCAGTGGTGGTGTTGCTCTTTCTTGCTTCACGGTGGCAGCAGTGTTGCTGCTTTCCTCCTCTTCTGATGCTCTTGGTCAGACCCCAGAAAGTAAGGAAGCCCTCTCTCCTCGCTCTTATCTCTCTGGTCTACGAAACCCTCAGCCGTCGGCCTTCTTCTTTCCCCTTCTTCACATCTGTCTCCTTGATCCCACTCTGAAACCCAACCAATAATCTGGATCTCAAATCAGATCAGCTAGACCTTCTTCTCGATTTCTTCTCTCTAAGAAACCCCTAGAAATCCCCAAAAATCCACTTACCTCCACTCACTAGCCTAGCCGTTGGCCTTCCTCTCCTCCACGATTTTCCCCAAAATCCACCCTTCCTCTCTTCTGATTTGATTTTTTTTCTCTCCCTCTGCTTCTGTCCGCCCTTCCTCTCTGCCGATTTTTTTCTCCTATCGATTGTCGATAATAAACCCAGAAATCAGAAAAGCCCCCTCGGGTTCCCCAATTTCCTGTCGAATCCTCTCACCTCTAACCGCCGACAATCGCCCTGCAACTCCTATTTCTTCTCCTCTTTCTCCGGCCCTCTTTCTCTGACCTCCGTAGCCAAAATCGAAAGAAAAAAAACCCTTCTCCCTCTCTATTTTTCTTTACTCCTCCCCTCCTCTTCTTCTCCAAATCTTTGGTCCTTTTTATTCTTGTTCTGGGCAGCATCCCAACAATGAGGTGTCGATGGGAGAGGGTAGAGGTGGCGATGGCTGGGGTAGCTAGTAGGCCTGGCAGTTTTTGGGGGAGGGATTTCAAGGAGAAGAGTCGAGGTGTCGACCTCCCCTCTTCCCCTGCAACTCTCTCCCTCACCGCCTCTCTCTAGGATTTTTTTTTTATTCTCATCTCTTCGATCCCTTCTTTTAGGGATCTGGATTGTCCTCCTTTTTCTTTTTTTCTTTTTTTTTCATTTTATACCCAAATTGCCCCCACCCTTTTTTTTCTTTTATGGAATATATATATATGATCATTTTTATTTATTTATTATTATATATTTACTATTACTATTTTATTTTTTATTTTTATTTTTTACTGATACACCTCTCTCGTTGGGTATGGTGCCCCAATGAGAGCGGAGATCCCCGTGGTGTCAAATCGGGGTGTTGACAGACACCCCTCTTCAGTCGAAGTTGTACCAATCGAGGCTGAAGACAAGAAGACCCCAGTTTTGCCACAACCATTATTGGAAAGCAAAGAAAAACAAAACACGGGCTCTCCCGAGCAGCGGCTATGGCGACCTTGAAATTCTCAAAAAAAAACACAAAAAACAAGGATGAGCTTTCACGCATTTCACAGAACCGCTCAGGGAGATTATTCCTCAACAAAGGAATCAAATCTCAAAAGTGAAACTGACACCTCACACATGCAAGCCCCAAAGTCAAAATCGAAGGCGAGCTTTCACGCATTTCGCGGAACCACTTGGAGAGATTATTTCACAACAACGGAAACAAATCTCAAAAGCGAAACTGACATCTCACATACGCAAGCCCCAAAGTCAGAATCGAAGGAGAGCTTTCACGCATTTAGCGGAACCACTCGGGGAGATTATTCTGCAACAACGAAACCAAATCTCAAATGTGAAACTAACACCTCGCACATGCGAGCCCCAAAGTCAGAATCGAAGGCGAGCTTTTACGCATTTCGCGGAACCACTCGAGGGAGATTATTCCTCAACAAAGGAATCAAATCTCAAAAGCGAAACTGACACCCCGCACACGCGAGCCCCAAAGTCAGAATCAAAGGCGAGCTTTCACGCATTTCACGGAACCACTCGGGAAGATTATTCCGCAACAACGGAACCAAATCTCAAAAGAAAAACTGACACCTTGCACACACGAGCCCCACAGTCAGAATCGAAGATGAAAGGCCAGTGCCACAATGAACAAGGACTGCATTAGCACGAACTGTCAAAACTCGTCAGACAAAAGCTGGGAATTCCTATACTCAATAGGACCTCAACCATAAGAGATTCACCGGCGATGCATGGGATGAATCGAAAAATAGGCAAGCTCAAGACAAACTACACAAGAGTTAAATACCTAAAGCAGATATCAAGCATTAAGCTTATGAATAAAACATTAAATGGTGATGAAATAACTAAGATAAATCATATGGAGATTTTCATTTAAAGTTAGAAGCAAACATCACAATGCCAGTGTACTAAATGTAAACATCAGTGCAATTTAGTACAGAGAAATGTTAATTCAGGTAACAAAGGACCTGGGATACCCCTAAGGGACAAACACTTGGATGGGGGAGACAACGGGTAGGGTTTTAGTCAAAACCATGGTAGACCGATTCTCCCGGGCAGAGGCAATGTTTTGAACCAAATCTGGAGTTAGCTCCCTGCAAGGCACTGGCTCATCAAGAGATTCATGTACATGAGGTGGTAGGCCATGCTGTTGATGAAGTCGATTTGGAGAGTAGAACGTCGTATGTGTAAGACCCATAAATTGGACATGAGTGCCACCCGGGGTGCTCGTCACAATACAATTCTCTCTCCACCAGCTACAACCCCACTGGATGTCTGCAGATCTGATCAAGGTGAGCTGCCTTGGCCAATCTGTCTCTTTGTAGAAGTTTGCACCATTGGCTCTTCCCCAGTATTGGTTATATGTGAACTTAGGAACTTGTAGAGCCAAAATCAAACTCAATCTCTCTAGGAGCCAACACTGCAGTAAATGCGGTGATCCTATGAATCGATCCAAATCGAACTTGCTGTTATGCCTTGCCATCACATCAAGGCCATTCAAAGTTTCTACCAATACAGTTGGTATTATATCACCACCATCATTAGCATGGATAATGAGGTCCACTATGGCAGGGGACTCTGTGCGCTTCTGGTTTCTTAGCAAGTAACGAGCGATCATGCAGTAGATGAATGCTCTTCCTCTCTGTACCTTTGCTTGGAAGTCCTCAGGATCTTTGCATGCATACTTTTTAGTCATTTCCTGGATATCCAGTCCCCCATTCTTGAAGAAAACTTTGACTTCTTCCTTACTCTACTTGAAGTGTTCTCGGATCTTCTGAGTAGACTCGCCCTGAAGCGGAGGTTTGAAGATCCTCTCCCTGTAAGGGTACATTAGACATACCCTGAATTCTTTCACTGTAGGGCACATCATTGCATCACCAAATTTGAAGACGTGCATGAGGGGTCCCAGAATTTGGCGACTGCTTTCAACAGACCAGGACAGAGGCGCATATTCTGAAGGCCATATAGGGCTTCGAGATGATATGGCTTTAAAGGTGAGGTGTCTCTCCTAGAGTTGAACCATTCCCACTTCCTAAGACCTTTATTCATGTTGCCGCGCAGCTGTCAAACAAAAAGTCAGTCTTGTACATCACAAAAGTAGTAAAACTAAAATGTTCATACAGTTGAGAGGTCTCCCACTTAGGAGTGCGTTGTCGCACCCCAATTTTGGCTGAACCAGAAGTGTGAGTGAACCATCACTAAACCAACGGTTCACACCAGGATCTCAATAAGACCATGTCCACGCATACAAACCATTGCACATAACCACAATCAGAATATAATAAATACATCGAAAGTCTTAAATAAAATGAACTGAGTAATCTATTGATAAATTTAAATAAAATATCAAGTTATTCAAATTCTCAAAACTTAAATAAAAATCTTTACATCACTGTATTTTCAACTGAAAATAAATAAAATAAACCAAATAAACACCCTAGAGATACACAGAGAAAGGGCACTCGCATGAAGCGTCATGCTCGTCCTCTCCTGCTTGCATATCCAAAGAAGCCACGCCTCCATACACTGGAGCGTCTATGTAATCCTCCACTGTGTATCCTGCATCAACATCTAAAAATATGTATATATACAAGGGTGAGCTCACAACTTAGCTCAGTAAAACAATCAGACAATGCAACAAACATATGCATGAGTAACATTCACATTATGGTCTGGTTTAAGTTTGCAATGTGCTATAGAAAGGATTGGTGGCCACCGCACCTCTATGCACGAGTGTGTGAAGCCGCCCAGTGGATCAAACACCACTGCCATCCCACATGCACCCTATCATGGAATAGAGATAGAGCTAAGGCATCCGGATCAAACACCGCCAATACCTCCCCTGATACTCTACCCATACCAACATGTAAACTCCTATTGGTGAGGGCTTGCAAACTGGGCTCGCAACTAATCAATCCTACATGTCATCACAGTAGGCCTTGTCCCAGCGTAGCTCCCTATGGCATAGAGATAGAGATAGAGTCTAGTGGCTAGGCCGGAGACCACAGTACCACTCCCTCCCCCTGATACCCTACCCGCACCAAGCATGCTAAGACAGAACGATATGAAAAGGTGCTAGTGTGAGGAATGATCCCAGACCCCAGGCCCTTCCCATTCCACACACCAACGAAAACAATTACATATCTAACAGTCACAACCTAGCATAGCAAGTATGCATGAACAATAATAATAACTGAAAGTAAAAGATGACATGCGAGAATGTACAAACATCAATCCACAGAATCATAATTATTAACAATGGTTTACTGTTATTAAATTATTAGGGTTTAGGTCCTTTTTCCTTACTTAACGCTTGTTTGATAGCTTACTCCACGTCGTAAGGTCCAAACGTGCTATTACAAGGTCCTACACGATATTTGTCACACCTTAATCTCGCACTATTCAGAACGGTGTGATGAACCGCTAATAAACCAATGGTTCAACCAGGATCTCAAATAGGTTGTGTCCGTTTGCTTAAACCATACACATCTACAACCGTAATCAGAGTAAATACACAATAGCGGAAGTCTTAAATATTTAATGTACTGAGAATCTAAATGTGATAATCATAAATAAAATATCAATTATCTTTCATTGACTGAGACATAAGTAAATAAAATAATCAATTACATTTACTCAATAATCCAAATAAAATCTAATCGAAAATGCATGAGTTGCATTCGCATGACTAATCATGGGTCTCCATTATATCTTCTGCGTCCATCACCGCAGCTTGCCCAAATGCGGGAGCATTCATATAATCTTCCACAGTCATGCCTGCATCATCAACTAAAAATATTCGAATTCAAAAAGGGTGAGCACACATCATGGCACAGTGAGCAAACAAAACAATGCAACAAACATATGCATGCATTCAATTCATATATTTGGTCTGGTATATATAAGTTTGCAATGTGCTATAGAAAGGTTCGGTGGCCGCCTCGCCTCTATACACAGGGTGTATAAGCCCACCCAATGGATCAAACACTATTGTCGTTCACATCTACCCCACCATGGAATAGAGATAGAACTAAAGTACATAGGACAGCACCGCATCACACTTCCCCTAATGCTCTACCCATACCAACACGTAAGTCCCCGTTGGCGAGGGCTTGCAAACTGGGTACAAAACTAACCAATCCTAATGTCAAACAGTGTATCCAAGGCCTTACCCTAGCATCTCTCAATACATCCATAGAGATAGAGCTAAGGCCCCCCGAAAAACTCAGAGACTACACGGTCTGAGACCACCTCCCCTGATGCCCTACGACGTAATAGTTCTGCTAAGGTGATGACGATACGATGATGCTAGTGGACAAGACTTGAGTAGAGATAGGGATAAAGTGCTTAGGACCGCACCGCATCACACTTCCCCTAATGCCCCACTCATATCAAGTACACTAACCACACACAAACATTCACATGTCTATTCCTAGCTTCATCATCATCATCATGTTGTAAATAAACTAAATTAAATATGCATGAACAGTAATAACAGGAATAGTAGATGACATGTGATATGCACATTACAATCATACAATCATAGAATCATACATGGTATTTGACTCAATAAACGAAAATAGTTTATTATTAGCCAATTAGTTTAGGTCTTGTTTCCTTACCTTTGATTGAGTGTAAATCCTCTTTATAGTTTTAGGAATCACTTTTATATCACTAGGAGAACCTAGAAAGTCGATAGATTTTAATTAGAATTAATTCCAACAATTTTAAGCTTGCTGTATAGCTAGGGTCACAGGTTGGGTCGCAGGTAGGGTAGCAGTTGTCTGAGACCCCAAGGTGTAGGGTCGGTCATAGGGTCGGTTATCCATCGACCCTAGGTGCGACCACAGCCTCCCTGGACTTTCCGAGAGCATGGGGTCGATCCTGTAGTCTGGTAGGGTCGGTTACCAATCGACCCTACGTGCTACCACATGTAGTTTGAGTCGACCTTTCATCCTACAGTCCATTTTTTCATGTTTGGATCCTTTGGCTTACTTTTATAGTTCATTCTATGATTGTTCTATGGCTCAAAACTCCAAGTTACACACTTTACTTTGTTTACAATGATTTCCCCCATGGATTCCATTGGAATTTATCCATGGATGGATGATTTGGGTTTCTCCTAGATCCTACTCTCTTCATGAACTATTCTAGGGTCTTACATCATTCATGGAGAATGAAGTCATACCTTAGGGTTGCTGAGATTCAGAGATTTCTCTGAATTTCTTCTCCTTAGTCTTCTTCTCCAATTCTCCTTCTCTTCTCCTTCTCTTCTCTTTATCTCACTTTCAATTAGGGTTTCAAAAGGAGTGAAAGAGGCCAAGGGACGTCCTATTTATAGAGGAAAACCTCCCAAAATAAGTCCCATCGAGATTAGGAAAGGATCCTTTTGAAATTAGGAAAGTTTCCTAATTACGATTTCAGTCTGTCATCCTAGGGTCGATGCTAGGGTCGCAGGATCCGTCGACCCTAGGGTCTCAAGTCATCCGACCCTAGGACTGAAAAGTCATGGGTTGGACTCTGTTGGGTGGGGTTGACCCTACCTGTTTAGGCATGCGACCCTACCCTCAAATTTACTATTTTTGGGTCAATTTCATACCTGGTCTTATGATTTCCTTCACGCACTTGGTCCACTTGGCTCGACCATGATAGGTAGACCTGGTACAAGGTGGTAAGAACGATTAGTTTGATACGGGTTTTACAACTCCCCCCTTCTTATTAAAAATTTTGTCCTCGAAATTGGTACATACCTTCCGAGTCGAAAAGATAAGGGTATTGCTTTCGCATAGCATTCTCTTCTTCCCATGAGATTTCTTCTATATCTCTGCTTCTCCAAGTGACTTTAACATAATAGATGTCACGATTATGTAGTCGTTGAACCTTTCAGCTGGTGATTTCAGTTGGTGCTACTTTAAATGTCAAATCATCAGTCAAATCAGGTGGATCTACTGTCAAAACATGCGTTGGTTCTCTGACGTACTTCTTCAATATTGAAACATGGAATACATCATGCACAGTTGACATAGATGATGGTATTACTAACTGGTAAGCCACTTTTCCATGTTTGGCTAGAATCTCATATGGCCCGAAATATCTCGGACTTAATTTCCCTTTCTGTCCGAACCATTTTAAACCTCGCATAGGTGATACTTTCAAGAATACCTTATCACCTATAACGAATTCAAGGTCTCGGCGTCGAGTATCTGCATACTGTTTCTGACGATTCTGAGCCGTTCTTACTCTTTCCTTGATAATGTCGACTACTCGACATGTCTCTTCAATAAATTCTGGTCCAACAATGCTACGTTCTCCAACTTCATTCCAAAATAAAGAGTTCGACACTTCCTACCATACAGTGCTTCATAGGGTGACATCTGTATAGTAGCCTGATAGCTGTTGTTATAAGCGAACTTGATCAATGATAATTTTCCATCCCATGATCCTTTAAAATCAATTACACAGGCTCAAAGCATGTCTTCTAAAATCTGAATGGTACGCTCCAACTGTCCATCTGTCTGAGGATGAATGCAGTACTAAACTTCAATGTTGTACCCATGGCCTTTTGCAATCCTTCCCAAAACTTTGAAGTAAATCGTGGATCTCTGTCGGACACAATGCTTTCAGGTACACCGTGTAATCTGACAATATTATCCACATACAACTTAGCTAACCTCTCTAGTGTATACTGAGGTCGTATAGTTATAAATCGAGCTGTTTTAGTCAGGCGGTCTACAATCACCCAAACCGCGTCAACTTCTCGGGGACTCAATGGTAACTCGGTGAAGAAGTCCATAGTGATGCAGTCCCATTTCCATGTTGGTTCTGGTAACTGCTGTAACAGTCCTGCAGGTCTTTGTCGTTCAGCCTTCACTCTCTGATAATTTAGGCATTGAGACACGAATTTAGCTACATCTGCTTTCATTCCTCTCCACCAATATAATTTCCTTAAATCATGATACATTTTGGTACTTCTAGGATGTATCGAATAGGCAGTGGTATGGGCTTCCTTCATTAGTCGGTGTCTAATGTCCAAACTTTCTGTTTCAGGTACATATATTCTTCCTTTGTAATTCAGCACCTTTTCATCGTCCAAGGCGAACTCAGGGATAGTCCTACCTTTTTCAATGTCCTCTTGTACCGTTCTTAGATAAGGGTATGATTTAATAGCTGTTTTCACTTCATCAATTATATCAGGTTCAATCTTCAATGTGGCAAACATATTCAAAAACTGATGAATAAAACCTTGGTTGGTGGATTCATCCGGTGCATCTATCACGAACTCCTCATTACCGTAATTAAACACCTTTTTGGTAGTACATATTGCGACAATTGTGTTAATCTCTCCTTGAAATTTTATCATTGCTTTTCTACTCAGCGCATCAGCTACCACATTAGCTTTCCCTAGATGAACTGGATATCACAATCATATTCATTCAATAGTTCCAGCCATCTTCTTGTCTCATATTCAACTCCTTCTGATTAAAGAGATAAGTAAGACTCTTATGATCTGATTTAATCTGAAATTTCTCTCCGTACAAGTAATGTCTTTATATCTTGACAGCATGTACCACTATCGCTAATTCCAAGTCATGAGTGGGATAGTTCTTCTCATGTATCTTCAGTTGTCTTGAGGCATATGCAATTACTTGTTCTCCTTGCATAAGTACACATCCTAAACCCATTCCTGACGCATCAGTGTACAAAATAAATGGTTGTCCTGGAATCAGAATAGTCAAGATCGGAGCAGATATCAATCTAGCCTTCAATGTTTGGAAACTCTTCTCACATTTATCAATCTAAACAAACATTTCGCCATTCTTAGTCAAACTGGTGAGAGGTATGGCAATTCGGGAATAGTCTTCCATGGATCATCGATAATACCCAGCTAGACCTAGAAAACTTCTAATTTTTGCAACGCTCTTCGGTGCTTTCCACTTCAAAATGGCTTCAATCTTGCTAGGATCCACTTTAATTCCTTCAGCGGATACAACGTGGCCTAGGAAAGCAACTTCATTTAGCCAAAACTCATACTTTGTAAATTTGGCGTAAAGCTTCTCTTTCCGTAATCGCTGCAGAGCGGCTCTTAAATTCATAATATGAGTTTCTTGTCCTTAGAGTAGACCAATATATCATCAATGAATACAATGACCGACGTATCCAACATATCATTGAATACCCAATTCATAAGTTCCATAAAAGTTGCTGGTGCGTTAGTCAATCCAAAAGACATGACCAAAAATTCATAATGTCCATATCTCGTCCTGAATGCTATCTTGGGAATATCTCTGTCCTTGATCTTCAACTGATGGTATCCTGACCGAAGATCGATCATGGAAAACACCTTGGCACCTTGCAACTGATCAAACAAGTCATCGATCCGAGGCAATGGGTACCGATTCTTAATTGTCAGCTTATTCAGTTCCCAGTAGTCTATACACAGTCGAACACTATTGTCCTTCTTCTTTACGAATAATACTGGCACTCCCCATGGTGATATGCTAGGTCTGATGTAACCCTTGTCCAGTAGTTCTTGTAACTGTACTTTTAATTCCTTTAGTTCAGTAAGAGTCATTCGATAAGGTGCTTTAGATACTGGTGTGGCTCCGAGTATCAGATTTATAACAAACTCTGTAGCTCGGTTGGGTGGTAGTCCTGGTAGTTCTTCAGAAAATACATCTGGAAATTCACGCACAGCATCAATATCCTCCATTCGTGGTGCTTCCTTTGAGAGGTCGACCACTGATACTAGATACCCAACTCCTCCTTTCTCGAGGCATTTCTTAGCCTTTAATGCAGAGAGGATGAGTTTTCATTTACGGGGGAGTTTGGTTCCCGTAAAACTGAACTCCGCTCTTTTCTTGTCTTTAAATGTCAGCTTCTTTTCGGCACATAGTAGGTTTGCAGAATGCTGAGCTAACCAATCCATTCCCAAGATGATGTTAAAGTCTACCATCTCAAGTTGAATCAAGGTTGCATCCAAGTTTTTCTCGTCAATAAGAACTGGACATGGTCCATAACCTTTTTCTAATTCCATTTCTAATCCCATCGGCGATCGTACAAGCAGCTTATAGTCTAAATATTTGAGGGGTAGGTTCAACTTCTTTCCAAATGACACAGATATAAAAGAATGAGTAGCTCCTGAATCAAAGAGTACTCTGGCAGGAATGCCATTAATAGGTACGATACCTGTGATTTGTTTTAATTTAATCTACATGCTCACACAATGTAACATAAAATGAAAGGTTCAGGTCATACCTGTGAGCACATCAAGCGATGCGACATCATCTTCAAATGTAACAGCATAAACCTTTCCTTGTTATAGCTGCTTCCTAGGTTTAGGACACTCCCTTGAATAATGTCCTATTTGATTGCAGTTATAGCATTTTACTCCTTCGTTATTTTGTTTTTGTTGCGGTTGAGCTGCTGGAGTAGTCTTGGCCGCAGCATTAAAACCTTGAGTATGGAAGGTTTTGAATGTCCTTGTATTCTCTCCATTATATGAATTTCCAATTAGCCTTTTAATACCACTATTTTGAGCAAAATAGCTCTCTTTCTGGCTCGATTCTATCACCCGAGCAATTTGTACAGCTTCATTGTAGACTTTCTTCTCAAGTCCTAGAACATGTTTACGAATACTTCCCCTAAGTCCCATGACGAACCTTCGAGTCTTCGTATCTTTTGCTTGCATACTGACTGGTGCAAAGAAGAACAGCTCCTCATAACGCTGTTGATATGCATTGACAGTCATCTGTCCCTGATACAAACTCAGGAACTCTTTCTCTATAGAATCTCTGAAACTTTTAGGAAAGTACTTCTCAAAGAATGCCTCCTTATATATATCCCAGGTCAGTTGCGCGTGCTTTGTTAACAGATAAGTCCGTGTGGACTTCCACCAGTGGTGTGCATCGCCTTTCAGCATGAACGTTGCACACAGTACTTTCTACTCCTCAGTAATTGTCATCATCATGAAATTCCTCTTCCTCTCCATTTCATCAATCGAGTGTGCTGGCCATAAAGGATCAGCTGGCTTACCCATTATATTCCTTGAGCTTCATCTTCAAGAAACGCTCGACCAGTCTGGAGTGGTCCAGCTGATACGGAGCGTAGGCCCCATACATAGGTGGTTGGTACTGATAACCACCTTGAGTTACTTCAGGATTCTGCACTTGAGCCTGCATGACTGGAGTTTGAGGTGCATGGGGTACCGTGTTACTTCCCCCTAGTACTGTGCTTGCCTGTCCTGCTGGCATCGATGTCGTCTGTGCAGCTGGAAAAGCCATGCCTATGGCAGCTTGAATATTAGGTTGTACCTGTTGTATTTGCTGCAGCTATTGTGCCAAGTTCATTACGGCTGTAGCCAGGTCTGTAGGTGGGGCTGGCAAGTTGGTAGTATTTGTCTAGCCATTAACCACGGACGGTGCCGTATTCAGATTCTCCTATGTCTCAGGATGTATATGGCTGTCATCTGCTAGGTCAGGACCGGGAGCGATGTCTTCTCTTATAGGGGGAAGACCGAGTCATAATTCTAAGTCTAAAGCGGCTGCGACTGGAATGGGAGCGACGCCTTCCATTATAGGGGCTCGATCCGCTGCGGCGGGAATAGGAGCGACGCCTTCGATAGCGGCCAAGCTACAACAGATCCCCCCCTCCCACAATCAGCTTACGCTCATTATGAGTTCCAGGGCTTTTAGGTATAACTCACTTTCGGGATTCTGCAATTTGTCAACCAGCATATGGAGATGCTCACGGGTTACAATTTCGCCGGGTCCCATCTCTTGTGCCAAGGTTTGAGCCACGTCCAACCATCTATAGTGGTCCCGATAAATGGACGAATTCGAACTAGAATCGACGAAGGATTCGAGAAGGGCGACTGCCTATGGTCAGGTAGTCCCAGCGATAAAGTAAGGTGCGCTTCGTATCTCCTGAGATAGGCAAAAGTCACTGTAAGAGGTATATTGCCCGATAGGTGGTGGTAGTGGAATAGAGTTACGGCTTTGTCTGGTCACTCTTCACCGAGCCATTTTCTATTCTGATGGTGGTAGTGCCTGTAACCAATCATAGCACATGTGAGGCAATCAATATAGTTGTTCTCCAGTAAAAAATCCAACTAATCAATATAATTTTCAAAATTTTCAGATCATTCTGACAAAAATACTGTATTTTCCATCATAGGGTCGATGGTAGGGTCGATCATTATGTGACCCTAGGGTATGCGACCCTGAGAATCACTGTCAGCTTACCAAGAGCCTAGGGTTGATGGTAGGGTCGGTATATGTCCGACCATAGGGTCGACCCCTAGTTCTCTGTCAGATTACCGAGAGGCTAGGGTCGATGGGTGGGTCGGAGGTAGGGTCGAATGTCTTGGTCGAATTATGAGACCCTACGATCCAGAATCAGGTTTTTAAACCCGATTTTGGATTCATTTCCCATTCTTTCTTCTGTTTTCCAACTCAACTCGTTTCTATGAGTTGCTACAGTAACGACCCCTACCTGTTTGGTGATCTTATCCTTCGTTTGCGACTACCACTCCTTCTCTACAGGTATGTTCTCTACTGTTTCATGTTTATAATGCTTTCTAGCTAGGTTTTTGCTCATTTACATCATTTTCTTCAAATTAAACTTTTTTCAATCGTAAAAATTTCATTTTTATTGGGGGCTTTTGCTATTGGTCACCCAATGGATGAAATCCCTCAAAAATATTTGAGTTTCATCGGATGGTTGTCGAGAAACTTGAAATTTTCCATTTTTGCCCTAATTTTCGATATATTTTGAATTTATTGAAATTTCTTCAAATTCGATCTCTCAAATTTAAATTTCCAATTGTATGAGCCTTGCAGGATAGTTTAGAACCTATGTAAGTCCTCCTGCCCAAGTGTATGGGTGAAAAGTGAGGCTTTTGACCAATTTATGCCGTTATAATGCCGAAATTTTTGGGTTTTTCACCATTACCGATCTATTATCTGTTTTTCTTTATTTCGGCAGATAACATGGTTCGTACCAAGGTTCCTAGTTTTCGTGACCCATTCCGCTTCCGCTCCAACGAGGCCAAAGCTCAGTATGCTCATTATCCACGTAAGAAGGTAGAGGGAGGTCGTTGTGTGGACTTGGCTAGTTTAGCCTTGTTCGACATGGAGAGGGCATTTGGTGACATGGGCTGGCGACCTGTGATTACCTACGACGCCTGTACCCATCCGGATCTGGTGAGACAGTTCTATTGTAATCTCCAGGTGGTGGAAAATCACAATGACACCGAGAGGGGTAGGGAGCTCAGGATCGCGAGCTACGTCAAAGGAGTAGAGGTTTCCTTTGACTGCCAGCAGTTAGCTGATCTTTTGGGTATATCACATGACGGCCCTCTAGTGTACTGTGCTCCCAAGGAGCCCCAGTTCTTTTCCTTGGAGATGCGGGCTGAGATTGACAGTCAGCTTATCAAAGATGAACGTTGGGAGATGAAAGCGATCAACCTACGTCCAGAGCCTCGGGTGTACTGTAAGATCATCCAGCACAACCTGATATCCCAGAGTGGACATTATGAGAGGATCTCCCAGTTGACTCAGTACTTACTTTATTGTATCTGCACTAGGCAGCCTGTCTGTCTCCCTTATATTATTATGCGGATGATGATCTGTGCTACGCTGCCTAATCAGATAGGCAACCTGCCCTATGGACGTCTGATCACCACCCTGCTTACCCACCTAGGTGTTGATTTAGTGGATGAGAGGATTCAAGAGAAGACCTTCTCCTCGGTTCTGGACTGGGAGGCCATCTGTAGGATGGGCATGCGGGATGCTCAGGTCAATGATGAGGAGATTCCATTTGCTTCCCAAAGAAAATAGAAACGAAGGAGTGCGTGGCCCCAGAGTCAAAGAGTACTATGGCAGGTATACCAGCTATATTTACCATCCCTGAAATTTAATTATCCCTTAGTTCTACATGCTCAAACACAACAACAGTAAAACAAATAGTGAGGGATGTAATCATACCAGTAACCACATCAGGTGATGTGGCTGCCTCTTTAGTGGTGACTGCGAATACCTTTCCTTGCTGCGGCAGTTGCTTCTTGGGTAGAGTACAGGTCCTCGCATAATGACCTAATTGCTGGCAGTTGAAACATTTAGCATTTGGGTTCTATCCAGCAAACTATGACGGTGGTGGTGCAGTAGTGTTCCTTGCAGCCACCACAGCAGACTGAGCCCTGTATGGGCGGAATGGTCTTGTCACACCCCAAATTCTGCACCATTCAGAATGGTGTGATGAACCGCTATAAACCAACGGTTCAACCAGGATCTCTATTAGGCGGTATCCATTAGAAATAAAACCACGCACATCCACAATCATAATCAGAATAAATACACAATAGCGGAAGTCTTATAATAAATGAACTGAGCACTCTAAATGTAATAACCATAATTAAAATATCAAATTATTGTTGTATCAATTGAGACATAACTAAATAAAATATTAATTACATCTTTTATAAATCCAATAAAATCCTAATGGAACAAGCATGAGTTGCACTCGCATGAAGGGTCATGCGTATCCTCTAAGTCTTCAGCCTCCATTGCAATAACGGGCGCATACACCGAATCATCTATATAATCTGCAACTGTGGTACCAGCATCATCAATTAAAAGTATTCGACGTCGAGAGGATGAGCACACATCATGGCTCAGTGAGCAAACAAAACAATGCAATAAACATATGCATGCATTCAATTCATATCTTTGGTCTGGTAAATAAGTTTGCAATGTGCTATAGAAATGTTAGGTGGCAAAGGTTACGTTTATTGACGCCGCACCTCTATACACGAGTGTGTAAAGCCGCCCAAAGATAACGTTTATTGCCGACTCACATGCACCCAATTCATCGACAATGTATACACAAAGGTTATGTTTATTGCTGTACCCGTTGCCCATACCAACACGTAAGCCCCTACTGGCGAGGGATTGCAAACTGGGCTCGCAACTAACCAATCCTAATGCCAAACAGTGTATCCAAGGCCTCACCCCAGCATCCCTCAATACGTCCATAGAGATAAAGCTAGGGTCTGGTGACCAGGATGAACCACAGTGTCACGTCCCCCCCTGATACCCGACGACGTATTAGTTCCGCTAAGGTAATGGCGATACGACGATGTTTAGTAGATAAGACTTGAGTTAGAGATAGAGCTAGAGTCTGGTGACCAGGATGAACCACAGTGTCAGGCCCTCCCCCTAATACCCGCTCGCATCAAGCACACCAACCATTCACATATATCCACATGCCTATTCCTATCATCATCATCATCATCATGTTATAAACAATAATTAAATATGCATGAACAGTAATAATAGAAATATTGGATGACATGTTGAATACACATAACAAGCATACACACAGAGAATCAATCATGGCATTGGACTCGAAACAAAACAGTTTATTATTAACCAATTAGTTTAGGTCTTGTTCCCTCACCTTTACTTGATCGTAGGTCCTCTTTCAAGATTTAAGAATCAACTATATATCGATATTATATCACTAGAAAACCTAACCAAGCCGATAGAATTTAATTAGAATTAATTCAGACTTTAAAAAGCATGCTGCTAACTCGGGGTCGATGCTAGGGTCGGAGGTTTGATCGACCCTGGGTGCGACCACCCCTATTCTGGACATCCCGAACACTGGGGGTCGATGATCAGGGTCTGGTAGGGTCGATTGGCCATCGACCCCCATGTGACCCATTGTGGGTTTTGTTAATTTTTCTTCCTTCAGTCCATTCTTCGTGTTTGGGGTCCTATGTCTTGCTCCTACAGTTCATTCCACACATGTTCTATGGTCTAGAACCGTAGTTCATTCACCTATATGGCTTTCATGATTTCCCCCATGGTTTTCCATGAAAACCTAACCATGGGTGGATGATTTGGGTTCCTCCTAGATCATTCCCTCTTCTCTATCTATTCTAAGGTCTGTAGAATTACATGGAGTTGGTATCCATACCTGAGAATTAGGTTTGTTTCTCTGAAGCCTTCTCCTTGATCTTCTTCTCCACTTTCCTTCTCTTCTCTTCTCTTTTCTTTCTCTTTCTCTCAATCCAATTAGGGTTCTAAAAGGATTGAAAGAGGCTTAGGGACATCCTATTTATAGAGTAGAAACTCCTAAAATAAGTCCCATTGAGATTAGGAAGGAATCCTATTGATATTAAGAAAGTTTCCTAATTTTTGGTTCGAGCTGTTTTTACCAACTATCGGGGGTCAATAGGGGGGTCGGAGATCCCGTCGACCCCTGGTCCTTAAGATGTCCGACCCCCGGTATAAAACTGGGGGTCTAACTTTTATACTAGGGGGGTCCGACCCTCCCTTGCTGGGTATGCGACCCTCCCCTTATTTTGTGTGTTTTTGGGTCAGTTTAATACCTGGGATCGTGATCTCCTTTACGCACTTGATCCATTTGGTTCAACCATGATGGATAAACCTGGTTCAAGGTGGTAAGACCGGATTAGTTTGATACGGGTCTTACAACTCCCCCCTACTTATAAAAATTTTGTCCCAGAAATTGTTCATACTTTCTGAGTCGAATAAATGAGGGTATTGCTTTTGCATAGCATTCTCTTCTTTCCATGTAATTTCTTCCATGTCTCTACTTTTCCAAGTGACCTTAACATAATATATATCTCGGTTGCGTAGTCGTTGAACCTTTCGGTTGGTGATTTCAGTTGGTGTTACTTCAAATGTCAAATCATCAGTCAAATCAGACAGATCTACTGTCAGAACGTGCGTTGGATCTTTGACATACTTCTTCAATAAGGAAATATGAAATACGTCATGCACACTTGACATAGATGGTGGTAGGGCTAACTGGTAAGCCACTTTCCCAAGCTTAGCTAGAATCTCATATGGCCCGACATATCTTGGACTTAGACCTTTCTGTCCGAACCATTTCAATCCTCGCATAGGTGATACTTTTAAGAATACTTTATCACCCATGACGAACTCAAGGTCTCGACGTTGGGTATCGGCATATTGCTTTTGACGATTCTGAGCTGTTCTCACTCTTTCTTTGATAATGTCGACCACTCGACAAGTCTCTTCAAAAAATTCCGGTCCAATAATACTACATTCCCCAACTTCATTCCAAAACAACGGAGTTCGACGCTTTCTGCCATACAGTGCTTCATAGGGTGCCATCTGTATAGTAGCCTGATAGCTATTATTATAAGCAAACTCAATCAGTGGTAGTTTTTCATCCCATGATCCTTTGAAGTCAATTATACATGCTCGAAGCATATCTTCTAGAATCTGAATTGTACGCTCCGACTGTCCATCTGTCTGTGGGTGGAATGCAGTATTAAACTTCAATGTTGTACCCATATCCTTTTGCAATCCTTTCCAAAACTTTGAAGTAAATCGTGGATCTCTTTCGAACACAATACTTTCAGGTACACCGTGTAATCGCACAATGTTATCCACATACAGCTTAGCTAACCTCTCCAATGTATACTGGGGTCGTATAGGTATAAAGCGAGCTGTTTTAGTCAGACGGTCTACAATCACCCAAACTCCGTCAACTTCTCGAGGAGTCAGTGGTAATCCCGTGACGAAGTCCATAGTGATGCAGTCCCATTTCCATGCTGGTTCCGGTAATGGCTATAACAGTCCTGCTGGTCTTTGTCGTTCAGCCTTTAGCTTCTGACAATTTAGGCATTGAGACACGAACTTAGCTACATCTTCTTTCATTCCTCTCCACCAATATAATTTTTTTAGATCATGATACATTTTTGTACTTCAAGGATGTATCGATAGATGGTGATATGGGCTTCTTTCATCAATCAGTGTCTAATGTCCAAACTTTCTATTTCGGGTACACATATTCTTCCTTTGTACTTCAGTACCTTTTCTTCGTCTAAGGTGAACTCAGGGTTAGTCCTACCTTTTTGGATGTCTTCTTGTACCGTTCTTAGGTAGGGGTCTGATTTGATAGCTGTCTTCACTTCATCAACTATATTCGGTATAATTTTCAATGCGGCGAACATATTTGAAAATTGATGAATAAATCCTTGGTTGGCTGATCCATCTGGTGTATCTATCACAAACTGTTCACTATCGTACTTGAATACTTTTTTGGTAGTACACATTGCGACAGTTGTGCTAACCTCTCCCTGAGATTTTATCATTGCCTTTCTACTCAACGCGTCGGCTACTACATTAGCTTTTCCTGAATGATACTGGATATCACAATCATAGTCATTCAGTAGTTCCATCCATCTTCTTTGTCTGATATTTAGCTCCTTCTGATTAAATAGGTAAGTAAGACTTTTATGGTCTGATTTAATCTGAAACTTCTTCCCGTACAGATAATGTCTCCATATTTTGACAGCATGTACTACTGCCGCTAATTCCAAATAATGTGTGGAGTAGTTCTTTTCATGTGTCTTCAGTTGCCCTGAGGCATAAGCAATTACTTGTTCTCCCTGCATAAGTACACATCCTAATCCCAGTCCTGACGCATCGGTGTACAGGATAAATGGTTATCCTGGAATCGGGATGGTCAAGATTGGGGCTGATATCAATCTAGCTTTCAAGGTTTGGAAACTCTTCTCGCATTTATCCGTCCAGACAAACTTCTCGCCCTTCTTGGTCAAACTGGTAAGAGGTACGGCAATTTGGGAATAATTTTCCACAAATCGTCGATAATACCCAACTAGACCCAAAAAACTTCTAATTTCCGCAACCCTCTTCGGTACTTCCCACTTTACAATAGCCTCAATTTTGCTGGGATCCACTTTAATTCCTTCAGCGGATACTACATGGTCTAGAAATGCGACTTCCTTTAGCCAAAACTCACACTTTGTAAATTTGGTGTAGAGCTTTTCCCTTCGTAGTCGCTGCAGAGCAGCGTTTAGATTCTTGATGTGAGTTTCCTCGTCTTTTGAGTAGACTAATATATCATCAATGAATACAATAACAGACGTATCCAACATGTCGTGGAAAACCCGGTTCATAAGTTCCATAAAGGTTGCTGGTGTGTTTGTCAATCCAAAAGACATGACCAAAAATTCATAATGTCCATATCTGGTCCTGAATGCTGTCTTGGGGATATCACCATCTTTAATCTTCAGCTGATGGTAAATTGACCGAAGATCAATCTTCGAGAACACCTTGGCACCTTGCAACTGATCAAACAGATCATCGATCCGAGGCAATGGATACTGATTCTTGATTGTCAGTTTATTCAGTTCTTGGTAGTCTACACACAAGCGAACGCTACCGTCCTTTTTCTTCATGAATAAAATTGGCACTCCCCATGGTGATATGCTAGAGTGAATGTAACCCTTGTCCAACAGTTCATGTAGTTGTACTTTCAATTCCTTCAGTTCAGTAGGAGCCATTCGATAGGGTGCTTTCGATACTGGTGTGGCTCCAGGTATAAGATCTATAACGAACTCTGTAGCTCGATCGGGTGGTAATCCTGGTAATTCTTCAGGAAATACGTCTGGATAGTCATGTACGATATCAATATCTTCCATTCATGGTGTTTCCTTGGTAATGTCAACCACAGATACTAAATAACCGACTGCTCCTTTCTCAAGGCACTTCTTAGCCTTTAGCGCCGAGAGTATGAGCTTTCATTTTCGGGGAAGTTTCGTCCCTGTAAAACTGAACTCGGCTCCTTCCTTATCTTTAAATGTCAGCTTCTTTTCGACACATAATAGGTTTGCAGAATGCCGAACTAACCAGTCCATTCCCAAGATGACGTCAAAGTCTGCCATCTCAAGTTAGATCAAGGTCGCATCCAAGGTCTATTCATCAATAAGAACTGGACATGATCCATAACCTTTTCTAACTCCACTTCTAATCCCATAGGTGATCGTACAAGTAGTTTGTAGTCTAAGGATTTAAGGGGTAAATTTAATTTCTTTCCAAACGTCACAGATATAAAGGAATGAGTAGCTCCTGAATCAAAGAGTACTCTGGCGGAAATTCCATTAATAGGTACGATACCTGTGATTTGTTTTGATTTAGTCTAGATGCTCATATAATGTAATACAACTAAAAAAAATGTAAATCATACCTGTAACCACATCAGGCGATGCGGCAGCATCCTCGGATGTAACCGCGTAAACTCGTCCTTGATGTAGCTCCTTCCTGGGCTTAGGACATTCCCTTGCTATATGTCCCACTTGGTTGTAGTTAAAACATTTTGTTCCTTCAGTAATTGGCTTCTGTTGCTGTTGAACTACGGGGATAGTCTTGGCTGTAGCGGTAAAGCCTTGAGCACAGAAGGGTTTGAATGTTTTGTTATTCCCTCCGTTATAAGAATTTCCAGCTGGCCTTTTTATACCTCTGTTTTGCATGAAATAACTCTCCTTCTGGCTCGATTCTATAACTCGAGAAATTTGTGCTGTTTCATTATAGATTTTCTTTTCATGTCCCAGAACGTGCTCACGGATGCTTCCCCTAAGTCCCATGACGAACCTTCGGGTCTTTGTGGTTTTCTCTTGCATACTAGTGGGTGCAAAGAAGAACAGCTCTTCATAACGCTGTTGATAAGCATTCACGGTCATCTATCCTTGATATAAACTCAGGAACTCTCTTTCCATAGAATCTCTGAAACTTCTTGGAAAGTACTTCTCAAAGAACGAATCCTTATAAATATCCCAAGTCAATTGGGCGTGCTTTGTAAGTAAATAAGCTCTGGTAGACCTCCACCAATGGTGTGCATCTCCTTTCAGCATAAAGGTGGCACACAACACTTTCTCTTCTTCATTTAATGTCATCATCATAAAGTTTCTTTCCATTTCGTCGACCCAGTGTGCCGGCCATAAAGGATCTGCTGGCTTGCCATTAAATTCTCTGGGCTTCAGTTTCAGAAATTTCTCCACCAGTCTGGAGTGGTCTAGAGGCTATGGAACATACGCTCCATATATAGGTGGTTGGTATTGATATCCACCTTGAGCTATTTTAGGATTCGGTATTTGAGCCTGCCTAATAGGAGTCTGAGGTGCATGGGGTACTGTGTTACTTCCCCCGGGTGCTGTGCTTGCCTGTCCAGCTGGCATTGGAGGTGTTTGTGCAGCTGGGAGAGTTATGCCTATGGCAGCTTGGATAGTAGCTTGTGCCTGTTGCAGCTGTTGGGCTAGGTTCATTACAACTGTGGCCAAGTCTGTAGGTGGAGCTAGCAGGTTGGTAGGATTTGCCTGCCCATTTATGATGGATGGTGCCGTGTTCCTGTCCCCCTGTGGTTTCGGGTGTGTCTGGTTATCTTCCCTCACAGGTGGTGGTGGGATAGAGTTACGGCTCTGTCTGATTGCTCTGCGTCCCGCCATAAATAACTCTACTAGTAGGATTGCCTGAAATCATCGAACACGAGAGAAAATCATTAATTACTTCATTCTCATATTTTAAATCCACTAATAAATGCAAATTTCCAATTTTTCAGATCATTCTGTCGAAAATACTATGTTTTCACTGCAGGTCGATGGTGGGGGTCGATGGGTATCCGACCCTGGGAAATCACCCATTTTTTCTGAGAGCCAGGGGTCGATGGGGTGGTCAGAGTATGTCCGACCCAGGGTGCGACCCCTGGTTCTTTGTCAGGTTCCCGAGAGCCGAGGGTCGATGCGGGGGTGAATATGGGGCTCGATTGTTTTAATCGAATTGTCCGACCCCCGGACAAAAAATTTGATTTTTAAGTCTGATTCAAAGTTCATTTCCCATTCTTTCTTCTCCACTTGGACTCAACTCGTCGCTCTGAGTTGCTACAGTTCTCATTCCGACCCGTTGGTGGTTTGCACTCCTCGTTTCATCGGCTACACGTCCGCTACAGGTATTTCTTCTACCTTTTCATGTTTTTAGGTTTCTTAACCTAGGTTTTTGCTCGTTTAACTTGTATTTTTCAAATTAAACTTTTTCCAACGATAAAAATTTGATTTTTATTGGGGGCTTTTGTTATTGATGACTTGAGGAATGAAAGCCCTCAAAAATATTTGAGTTTCATCAGTTGGTTATCGAAAAACTTGAAATTTTCACTTTTTGCCCTAATTTTGGTGAAATTTTGAATTTCTTGAAATTTCTTGCAATTCAATCTAATTAGTTGCAATTTTCGACTGTTTAAGTCTCACAAGTTAGTTTAGGATCTATGTAAGTCCTCCTGCCCACGTGTATGGGTGAAAAGTGAGGTTTTTGTCCAATTTACATCGTTATTACGTCGAAATCTTGGGTTTTTACTCTCTACTAACCCATTATTTCTTTTTCTTTCTTATTTGCAGATACTATGGCTCGTACCAAAGTACCCAGAGTTTGCGACTGTCTTCGTTTTCGTTCCAAAGAAGCCAAGGCACAGTATGCCCACTACGCTCACAATAAGGTAGAGGGAGGTCGCAACGTGAACATGGCTGAGTTAGCCTTGTTCAATGTGGAGAGAGCATTTGGTGATATGGGATGGCTCCCTGTCATCACTTATGACGCGTGTACCCGTCCTGATTTGGTACGCTAGTTCTACTGTAATCTCCAAGTGGTGGGAGATTACAATGATGTGGAGAGGGGTGATGAGCTGCGCGTCACGAGCTACGTCAAGGGAGTTGACATCTCATTTGATTATCGACAGCTGGCCGACCTACTGGACATTTCCTATGCTGGCCCCATGGTTTTCTGTGCTCCTGGAGAGCCCCAGTTCTTCTCTCTACAGATGAGGACTGAGATCGATAGTCAGCTCATCTGACCTGATCACTGGCAGATGAGGGCGTGTTATCTGCATTCTGATCCACGGGTATACTGCAAGATCATTCAGCATAACCTGATACCGCAGAGTGGTCATTACGAGAGGATCTCCCAACTGACCCAGTATCTGCTATACTGTATATGCACTAGGCAGCCCGTCTGCCTCCCATACATCATTATGCATACCATGATCAGTGCCACGTTGCCTAGTCATACTGGCAACCTTCCTTATGGACGCATGATCACTACCTTCTTACCCGCCTGGGGGTTGACTTAGTGGATGAGAAGATTCAGGAGAAATCCTTTTCATCGCCTCTAGATTGGGAGGCTATTTGCAAGATGGGCATGCGGGATGCCCAGGTCAGTGATGAGGAGAGGAACACGATGGTGCGCCCTCGCACTAGAGTGGAGATAGCTGATGCTGAGGCTGCGGCAGCAGCTGCTGGTGCAGGGGTCCCTGGAGATGATGACGATCGACTGTACATGGATGTAAATGCCATACCCCCTCCATCACCTACTCATGCTACTGGAGCTGGTCCGTCTTCTTCAGCTGGTCCTTCGCACGCGGTTGGTCCTTCGTATACTCCATCTGATGACATGATGAGGATATTACATGAGATACGAGAGACTCAGTGTGTGTCTGACCTGAGGATGGGAGATCTTATAGAGGCTCAGCGTATGACTGACCAGTGGGTGGCTGATCTCACAGCTAGTCTCCAGACGAGCCAGACTCAAATAGCCTGGTTAACCAGGGTCTACGCTGAAAACTATGATAGAGACCGTGAGGCACCACCTCCCCCAGCACCTCCAGCTTCTTGATGTACTCTTTTTATTTTTTTCTTTTTGTACTTCAGAGTAACTGTCGAAATATGGATTATACTCTGCTTTGATCATATATATATATACATAGACGTTTGTTCTTACCTTCTGGTTGTATTTATCTTTATTTCTCATTTAATAGATGCATTATGATCTTTCAGTTTAGTCTCAAACAACACAAGTGCTTATGGTGCATTATTATTATGTCTTTTATATTTTTATCCTATCTCAGTTCACGACCATTTTGTGGAAGTATATGGTTTCACAGATAAAGCCTGAGATGCTCTGATATCAAGTTGTCACACCCTAAATTCTGCACCATTCAGAACGGTGTAATGAACCGCTATAAACCAATGGTTCAACCAGGATCTCTATTAGGCGGTATCCATTAAAAATAAAACCACGCACATCCACAACCATAATCAGAATAAATACACAATAGCGAAAGTCTTATAATAAATGAACTGAGCACTCTAAATGTAATAACCATAATTAAAATATCAAATTATTATTGTATCAACTGAGACATAACTAAATAAAATATCAATTATATCTTTTATAAATCCAATCAAATCCTAATGGAACACGCATGAGTTGCACTCGCATGAAGGGTCATGTGTATCCTCTAAGACTTCAGCCTCCATTGCAGCAACGCGCGCATACACAGAATCATTTATATAATCTGCAACTGTGGTACCTGCATCATCAACTAAAAGTATTCGACGTCGTGAGGGTGAGCACACATCATGGCTCAGTGAGCAAACAAAACAATGCAACAAACATATGCATGCATTGAATTCATATCTTTGGTCTGGTAAATAAGTTTGCAATGTGCTATAGAAAGGATAGGTGGCCAAAGGTTATGTTTATTGACGCCACACCTCTATACACGAGTGTGTGAAGCCGCCCAAAGGTAACGCTTATTGCCGACTCACATGCACCCAATTCATGGATAATGTACACACAAAGGTTACGTTTATTATTGTACCCGTTGCCCATACCAACACGTAAGACCCTACTGGCGAGGCTTGCAAACTGGGCTCGTAACTAACCAATCCTAATGCCAAACAGTGTATCCAAGGCCTCACCCCAGCATCCCTCAATACGTCCATAGAGATAGAGCTAGGGTCTGGTGACCAGGATGAACACAGTGTCACGTCCTGCCTGATACCCTACGACATATTAGTTCTGTTAAGGTAATGACGATACGACGATGTATAGTGGACAAGACTTGAGTTAGAGATAGAGCTAGAGTCTGGTGACCAGGATGAACCACAGTGTCACGTCCTCCCCCTGATACTCGCTCGCATCGAGCACACCAACCATTCACATACATCCACATGCTTATTCCTATCATCATCATCATCATCATATTATAAACAATAATTAAATATGCATGAACAGTAAAAATAGAAATATTGGATGACATGTTAAATGCACATAACAAGCATACACGCATAAAATCAATCATGGCATTGGACTCGAAATAAAATATTTTATTATTAACCAATTAGTTTAGGTCTTGTTCCCTCACCTTTACTTGATCATAGGTCCTCTTTCAAGCTTTAAGAATAAACTATATATCGATATTATATCACTAGAAAACCTAACCAAGTCGATAGAATTTAATTAGAATTAATTTAGACTTTAAAAAGCATGCTGCTAACTGGGGGTCGATGCTAGGGTTGAAGGTTTGATTGACCCTGGGTGCGACCACCCCTATTATGGACTTCCCGAACACTGGGGGTCGATGATCAGGGTCTGGTAGGGTCGATTGGCCATCGACCCCCCATGCGACCCCCTGTGGGTTTTGTCAATTTTTCTTCCTTCAGTCCATTCTTCGTGTTTGGGGTCCTATGGATTGCTCCTACAGTCCATTCCACACATGTTCTATGGTCTAGAACCGTAGTTCATTCACCTATATGGCTTTCATGATTTCCTCCATGGTTTTCCATGAAAACCTAACCATGGGTGGATGATTTGGGTTCCTCCTAGATCATTCCCTCTTCTCTATCTATTCTAAGGTCTGTAGAATTACATGGAGTTGGTATCCAAACCTGAGAATTAGGCTTGTTTCTCTGAAGCCTTCTCCTTGATCTTCTTCTTCTTCTCCACTTTCCTTCTCTTCTCTTCTCTTCTCCTTCTCTTTCTCTCAATCCAATTAGGGTTCTAAAAGGATTGAAAGAGGCTTAGGGATGTCCTATTTATAGAGTAGAAACTCCTAAAATAAGTCCCATTGAGATTAGAAAGGAATCCCATTGAAATTAGAAAAAATTTGTAATTTTTGGTTCGAGCTATTTTTACCGACTACCGGGGGTCGATAGGGGGGTCTGAGATCCCGTCGACCCCTGGTCCTTAAGATGTCCGACCCCCGGTATAAAACTGGGGGTCTGAATTTTATACTGGGGGGGTCCGACCCTCCCTTGCTGGTTATGCGACCCTCCCCTTATTTTGAGTATTTTTGGGTCAGTTTAATACCTGGGATCGTGATCTCCTTTACGCACTTGATCCGTTTGGTTCGACCATGATGGGTAGATCTGGTTCAAGGTGGTAAGACCGGGTTAGTTTGATACGGGTCTTACAGGTCTAGTATTGCCTCCACCTGAAGTCTCAGTAGCAGGCCTCTTCAGTCCCCTGTTCTGAGCAACGAAACTGTCTCTTTGACTAGATTCGATTACCCTGGCAATCTGCACAGCCTCATTATATATCTTCTTTTCCAAACCCAAGACGTGCTCTCTGATACTTCCTCGCAATCCCATGGTGAACCTATGGGTCTTGGTTTCTTCTTCTTGGATGCTTGCCGGAGCAAAGAAAAATAGTTCTTCATACCTTTGTTGGTAAGCATCAACAGTTAACTGAGATTGTTGCAGATTGAGGAATTCCTTCTCCATTTGCTCTCTAAAGCTCTTTGGAAAATATTTATCAAAGGAAGCTCCCTTGAATATCTCCCAATTGATCTGAGTATGCTTTGTCTCCAAATATGCTAGGGTAGAATTCCACCAGGCGTTTGCATCCTCCTTGAGCATGTGCGTAACAAACAGCACCTTCTCATCCTCTGTACAAGTCATCAGACGAAAACTCTTCTCTATTTCAGACACCCAATGTGCAGGCCTCAGTGGTTTCCCTGGTTTCCTTGTGAAAGTAGGTGGTTTCAGCTTCAAGAACCTATCCACTTCTCAGCTTAGGTCATTCTTCCCCTGTGCATTCATTCCATACCATGGTGGTGGGTACGGATAGATTCCTTGATAGACAGATGACAATGGAAATTGGTGTGGTGGTTGTAGATTCTGTCCTTGGCCCATCGGCCCAGTACTACCATCCATTGGCAGTGAGGTGTTATTTCTTCCAGACTCAAGCGTACCTTCTGTACGAATATATCCTGGTGGCCTGAACATCTTCAGCATCTCATTCAGGAATGTTTTCTGCTGAGCTTCCATCTGAAAAACCAGATTTGTCACAATTGTTTCAGAGTTTGTGTGAGGAGGTCCTGGTAAATTTGTTGGTTCTTTGGGACTCTGCCTTTCTTCACCGTTTGGGTTCACATTTTGTTCCTCAACATTTTCTATTTCCACATTGTCCTCGTCTTGGCGTACCCTGGAGTGGTGACGCCTTCGCGAGCATTTACGACCATTTTCGCCTACCATCTCAGATAAATTTTCCTGCTTGGATCTGAAAAGAAGACATAACACATGAGGTATAATCGAACAGTCATAATAGTGTTAGTCTTTAACAATTGCAAGGCAAAGATCGTAACGGAAACTTAAATTAGAAATTTTTTATGATTTTTCTCAAAATTTTCTAGGCTTCAAATAGTTGTCCGGTCGCAACATACTGGTCGCGGCACTGTGTATGGTAATGCAACCAGTATGTCCAGGCAGACAAAATTTCTTGGATTCTCGAGGGGTACCGGTCGATGTACCGGTCGCTACCCTGCAGGGTATGGAGCGACCGGTATAGTCGACAGGTCAGGATTTCTCTCCTGACCGAGAGGTACCGGTCAATATACCCTGGGGGGTACTGGTCGACCGGTATGGGCAAAACCGTCGATCGGTATGCCCAGAATGGCTTTAAAATCGTAAAAAGTGAGATTTTTCTCACTTTTCTTTTCTTCTCCTCTTCGGTGGCAATTCCTCTCTGGCTTGCTGAGTTGCTATAGTCCGACCGGTGATCTTAGAAGCCATTTTCTTCCGATCAAGGCCTAGAACATCGCCTCCAAGTAAGTTCTTTCCTTCCATTCATAATTTTCATATCGTTTCTCTAGGGTTCCAAGCCCAAAATTGAGGTTTTTCTTTGTTTAGGAAATTCTAACCGTAGGAACTCTTTCCCTTCTGCTTAGAATGGGTTTAGGGACCTCTATGAGAAAAAGCCCTTAACCAATTTGAGGTTCTACCGAAAGGTTTTTACAAAAATCAATTTTTTTTGATTTTTAACCTAGGTTTTAGTAAAAAAATCAATTTTTCTGAAATTTCCCAATTTTCTTGTTTAATTAATGTATGTTTGGTTTACCTGAAGTGTTTGGGGGTTACGTAAGTCCTCCTCCCCAAGTTTTGGGAGTGTTCGAGGCTTTTGCTTGATTTACTGTCGTTATGCTGCCGAAATTTCTAAAATTCTAACCCATTTCTCTTTGTTTATAGCTTAAAATGTCTCAACGCAGAGGTGCGGGTAAACGTTCCTTTGGTCTTGGCATGCACTGCCCGCATCCTCCTGTTCCACAGCTCGATGAGCGGTGGTTTCGTTCTGAGGCGGCGCAAGCCCATTTTCCTTGGTTCGAGGAGAAGAATGTTGAGTCGGGGCGATGGGTGAACCTGGAGCAGCTGCAGCGGTTTGATGCTGAGGCAGCTTTTGACAGACTTGGGTGGTTGTCCGCCATCACCTATACGGTGACTACCCGTCCCAACCTTGTTAAACACTTCTATGCGAACCTGGAGATAGAGGGAGATGCCAATGACTTCAGTCAGTGCAGGGAACTCCGCCTTACCAGTCTTGTCAAGGGTGTCCCCATCTCTTTCAATACTCACCAGCTCGCCGATCTCTTAGGGATTCCCAATGATGGGGACTTGGTCTACTGCACCCCTAAGATGAAGGGCTTTCTCACAGACGATCTGCGCCAGGAGATTTCAGAGCAGCTACTTAACCCTGGAGCACATATGAAGGCTGCTAGCTTGAGACCTGTGCCTCGGGTATACAGTCACATCATCCAGCACAATATTGTGCCTCAGAGAGGCCATTACAGTGAGTTGTCTCAGCTCACTCAGTACTTGATCTATTGCGTCTGCACTGGGGAGCGGGTCTGTCTGCCCTACATCATTATCCAGACCATGCATCAGGCTACACTATACGATCGGGCCAGTAACCTTCCCTATGGCCTACTCAACACCACTCTTCTGCAACGATTACGAGTGGACATGAGGGGTGAGATTGCCATTGAGGATATTATGACCTCGGACATCGACTGGGATGTCATTCTTGTGATGCAGATGGACAACCTACCTCAGTGATGAGGACTTAGAGGCTCGTCCTCGCCCACTCAGGAAGGTAGCAGTCGCGGCAGCAGCAGCAGCAGCAGCCAATGCGGCTCATGCCTGAGGGTGGCGATGATCAGATGGAGGATGTTCCAGCGCCAGCACCACAGCCCACACATGCAGCGGGACCATCTCAGCCTCCTCCCGATACCGTGATGGGTATGTTCACGAAGATCAGGGATGCTCAGCGTGAGATGATCCGTGACTTGGGGCACCTTGCTTGTAGCCTCAGAGTCACTCAGGAGCAGGTGCACTGGCTCAGGGTCGCCTATGAGCGTGATTATGATATTGCCGACCCTATTCCTCCTATGCCCCCAACCCCATGATAGACTTCTTATTTTTCCTCTCTTTTTCAGCACAGTTTATATAACAGGGTAACTGTCCGGCTTGTGGACTATACCCTGTAGCACCATTAACTTTTGCTACAATTTAATATTTAATAGATGGTTATGGTTTCCTATCTAGAGCATATCTATTTATTAATTCTATCTTTAGTATAGTACATTATGCTCTTTCGTATTTAATCTCAGGCATCAAACATTGCTTAAGGTGTGTTCTTATTAAGACTTTTAATTTTTTTTCTTATCTCAATTCATCGACTCAGTTAAGTGCAATATGGTCTATTGGACAGAGCCTAAGAGCTCTGATACCAAGTTGTCACACCCCAATTCTGGCTGAACCAGAAGTGTGAGTGAACCATCACTAAACCAATGGTTCACACCAGGATCTCAATAAGACCATGTCCGCTCATACAAACCATTGCACATAATCACAATCAGAATAATAATAAATACAGCGAAAATCTTAAATAGAATGAACTGAGTAATCTATTGATAAATTTAAATAAATAGCAAGTTATTCAAATTCCCACAACTTAAGTAAATATCTTTACATCAATTGTATCTTCAATCGAAAATAAATAGAATAAATAAAATCAAATCCTAAAGGTACACGCAGAAAGGGCACTTGCATGAAGCGTCATGCTCGTCCTCTCCTACTTGCACATCCAGGGCAGCCATGCCTCCATACACTGGAGCGTCTACGTAATCCTCCACTGTGTAAACTGCATCAACATCTAAAAATAGTGTGTACACAAGGGTGAGCTCACAACTTAGCTCAGTAAGACAATCAGACAATGTAACAAACATATGCATGAGTAACATTCACTTCATGGTCTGGTTTTTAAGTTTGCAATGTGCTATAGAAAGGATTGGCGGCCACCGCACCTCTATACACGAGTGTGTGAAGCCGCCCAATGGAACAAACACCACTGCCATCCCACATGCACCCTATCATGGAATAGAGATAGAGCTAAGGCGTCCGGATCAAACACCGCCAACACCTCCCCTAATACTCTACCCATACCAACACGTAAGCCCCTATTGGCGAGGGCTTGCAAACTGGGCTCGCAACTAACCAATCCTGCATGTCATCATAGTAGGACCTGTCCCAGCGTAGCTCCCTATGGCATAGAGATAGAGCTAGAGTCTAGTGGCTAGGCCGGAGACCACAGTGCCACTCCCTCCCCTTGATACCCTACCCACACCAAGCATGCTAAGACATAACGATACGAAAAGGTGCTAGTGTGAGGAATGATCCCAGACCCCAGGCCCTTCCCATTCCACACACCAACGAAAACAATCACATGCCTAACAGTCACAACTTAGCATAGAAAGTATGCATGGACAATAATAATAACTGAAAGTAAATGATGACATGCGAGTATGCACAAACATCAATCCATAAAATCATAGTTATTACAATGGTTTACTGTTATTTAATTATTAGGGTTTAGGTTTCGATTCCCTTACCTAATGCTTGTTTGATAGCTTGCTCCGCGTCGCAAGGTCCAAACATGCTATAACAAGGTCTTACATGATATTAGGGTTTAATTAGAATAGTTCTCTTAGGGTTTACGTTGGCCGAAAAACCAACAAGATTACAAACACATCTCACAGAGCTGACCGGTCATAGTACCGGTCGCAGCACTGTGGGGAAACCTGCAACCGGTATGGTCGACCGGTCCCCACAGACCAGTCCCCGAGAGGTACCGGTCACAGTACCTGTCGCATATGGTGCGACTGGTATGGTCGACCGGTATGTCTCCAGAAGACCATACGTCCGGTTTCTCGACTTCCATCGATCGTCCCCTAATGATCCTAGGGTTTTTCCTACACATTCTAGGTCTGAGAATTGAGTTAGAGTTGTTTCCAACTCCATTCAAGTCCTAGTTTCGATGGTCTCAACCTAGAACTTGAATCTAAGGTTTATCGACTAAATTAGGGTTTGTTGGCAAAAACAGGATTTAGATCAATACCTCGCTTTGCATGGTATTGATCCAACTACAATTAACCATTCTAGATTACTTATGGTAGAGGTAGGTTTGAGCACTTACCGTTGACTTGCGGTAACTTGTTCTTCGTCGAACGGAAATGGCGGCTCTTCCCTCTCCTTCCTAGCTTCTTCTCCTTCTTCAGCCTCTTTCTCCTTTCTAGGGTTTGTGAGGATCATGGAAGAGGTTTTAGGAGGTTTAGAGGGCTTTATATAGGCTAGGTTTAGGTTTAGTAAGCCTCTTAGCAATAGGAAAGTCCTTCGGTTTGAAATTTGAAAAGTGGGACCCGAAGAGATATGTTTCCGGATCTTAGTGGTCTGCTGCGCAGACTATACCGGTTGACCTGTACCATCGACCGGTATGAATTAATTCATACTTAACTTGGTCCGTTTTGTACCTGTTTGTCATACGCTCGTCCCGTCTGGTCCGGTGATGATTGGAAAACCTGTTACGACATGAATTCAAAGTTTAGATCGGGTTCATGGAGTGCGGGTCTTACACAAATTGTTCCCTAGGGAGTGGTTTTGTGAAGATGTCTATCGTCTGCTCTAATGTAGGAATGAACTCCAACTGGACTTCTCCTTTTGTCACCTTCTCTCTCAAGAAATGATACCGAATGGCTATGTACTTCTTCCTAGAGTGCATAACTGGGTTCTTGGAGATATTTATGGCACTAGTGTTGTCACAGAACATTGAAATTGACTTGTCTGACTCAATGCCTAAATCCTTCAACATTTGCTTCATCCACAAAACTTGTGTGCAACAAGATGTGGCTGCAATATATTCTGCCTCTGCTGTAGACAATGAGACTGACTCTTGCTTTTTACTATGCCAAGCCACCAAATTTCTGCCAAGATAGAAGGCACCTCTACTAGTGCAGTTCCTATCATCAACACAACCTATCCAATCTGCATCTGAGTAGGATGACAATACCAGGTCCTTGCTTTTTGCATACCACAGACCATACTTCATTGTTCCCTTCAAGTATCTGAAGATCCTCTTCACAGCTACTACATGTGTCTCCTTTGGGCCAGCTTAAAATCTAGCTACCATGCACACAGACTGTAGAATATTTGGCCTTGTAGCAGTCAAGTAGAGCAGACTTCCAATCATTGACCTATACATAGTGTGGTCAACTAGTGGAGAGTCATCATCTTTGCTCAACTTGCAACTAATCATCATAGGTGTGCTCACTGGTGTGCAATCCTCCATTGTGAACTTTTTCAACATCTCTTTCACATACTTGGTCCGAGATAAAAAGAACCCATCCTTCAACTGACTGATCTACAAACCCAAAAAATAAGAAAGTTCACCAATCATGGACATTTCAAACTCATCCCGCATTCTCTAAGAAAAATCCTTACATGACTCATCCTTGTGGCCTACAAAAATGATGTCGTCTACATACACTACCACAACTGTCTGACTACCATCAACAGATTTCACATACAGGTTGTGTCACACCCCAATTCCACACTGTTCAGAATGCTGTGATGAACCGCTAATAACCAACGGTTCAACCAGGATCTCGAATAGGCTGTGTCCGTTTGGTTTAAACCATACATTTCCACAATCATAATCAGAGTAAATACATAATAGCGAAAGTCTTAATATTAAATGAACTGAGAATCTAAATTTGATAATCATAAATAAAATATCCAATTATCTTGAATTGACTGAGACATAAGTAAATAAAATAAAATATCAAATTACATTTCCTCAATAATCCAAATAAAAATCTAATAAAAAATGCATGAATTGCACTCGCATGACGAGTCATGTGTTTCCACTATATCTTCTGCGTCCATCGCCGTAATATGTCTGTATGCGGGAGCACTCATATAATCTTCCACAATCATACCTGCATCATCAACTAAAATATTCGAATTCAAAAAGGGTGAGCATACATCATGGCTCAGTAAGCAAACAAAACAATGCAACAAACATATGCATGCATTCAATTCATAACTGTGGTCTGATATATAAGTTTGCAATGTACTATAGAAAGGTTCGGAGGCTGCCTCACCTCTATACACAAGTGTGTGGAGCCGCCCAATGAATACCGACATTGCCGTCCCACATGCACCCATCGTGGACAAGTATACACCCAATGAAAATGGCATT
>JAMYWD010001770.1:0-11134 GCA_028583415.1 Protea cynaroides
GGTCACATGGGGGGTCGATGGCCAATCGACCATATCAGACCCTGAGCATCGACCCCTAGTGTTCGGGAGGTCCAGAATAGGGGTGGTCGCACCCAGGGTCAATCATTACTCCGACCCTACCTCCGACCCCCAGTTAATAGAATGGTTTTTAAATTTAAAATTAATTCTAATTAAATTCTATCGACTTTGTTAGGTCTTCTAGCAATATAATAACAATACAAAGGTCATCTTAAAGCTTGTAAGAGGATCTATTAGCAAGCTAAGGTGAGGAAACAGAACTCTAAACTAATTGGTTAATAACAAACTATTTTCTCTTTTCTTGAGTCCAATGCCATGCTTGATCCTATGCGAATATGTTTGTAATGTGCATACAACATGTCATCTAATATTTCTATTATTTGTTCATGCATATTTATTTTATTGTTTATAACATGATGATGATGATGATGATGATGATAGGAATAGGCATGTGAATGTATATGTGTGGTTGGTGTACTTGATGCGAGCGAGTATCAGGGGAGGTGTAATGGGAACGTCAATAAACGTTAACCTTTGGTGGGTCTCAGCACTTTAGCTCTATCTCTAACTCAAGTCTTGTGCATTAGCATCTTGGTATCGTCATTACTTTAGCAGAACTATTACGTTGTAGAGTATCAGGGGAGGTAGTCTCGGTCCTTGTAGTCTTTGACTCTCACGAGGGGCCTTAGCTCTATCTCTATGGACGTTTTGAGGGATGCTGGGGTGAGGCCTTGGATACACTGTTTGGCATTAGGATTGGTTAGTTGCGAGCCCAGTTTGCAAGCCCTCGCCGGCAGGGGCTTACGTGTTGGTATGGCACTGTACAGCAATAAACATTAACCTTTGTTGTACAATGTTATGGTAGGGTGGATGGGGACGACAATAAACGTTAATCTTTGGGTGGACTTCCACACCCTGTGTATAGAGGCGGGGTCAATAAACATTAACCTTTGACCACCCAACCTTTCTATTGCGCATTGCAAACATTAATCCAGACCAAAGATATGAATTGTCTACATGCATATGTATTGTTGCATTGTTTTGTTTCCTCACTGAGCCATGATGTGTGCTCACCCCCTCGACGTCGAATATTTTTAGTTGATGATGCAGGTACTACCGTCGAAGATTATGTCAATACTCCAGTGTACGGGCACGTGGCGGTGATGGAAGTTGAAGATGAAGTGGATACACATGACTCCTCTTGCGAGTGCAACTCATGTGTATTCGATTAGATTTTTAGTTTTCTTTATTTGGGATTTATTAAAGACATGTATTTGATACTTATTTATGTCTTAGTTGATACAAAATAATTTGCTATTTTAATATTAATATCACAGTAGATTCTCAGTTCATTTTACTATAAGACTTCTGCATTGTGTATTTACTCTGATTATGAATGTGGATATATGAGGTTTAGATCATGCGGATACCGTCTGTACGAGATCCTGGTTGAACCGTTGGTTTGCTAGCGGTTCATCACACCATTCTAAAGTGTGCAGAATTGAGGTGTGACAATACCGATTGCAAATGAGTTCCCCAATGTGTTCCCTGATGAGCTACCTGGTCTACCACCAGATCAGGAGACAAAATTTGTGATTGACTTAGTCCCAGGAGTAGCTCCTGCTTCTAAGTCTCCATACTGTATGGCTCCTATTGAGTTAAAGGAACTCAAGGCACAGCTTCAAGAGCTACTAGACAAAAGTTTCATCAAACTCAGTATCTCACCTTGGGGAGCACTGATGTTATTTGTGAAGAAGAAGGATGGCAGTGTCCATTTGTGCATTGATTACTAGGATCTGAGTAACAATCAAGAACCAGTATCCCTTACCTCGGATCAATGACTTGTTCGAACAACTTTAGGGGGCAAGTTTGTTTTTGAAGATAGACCTATGGTTGGACTATCACCAGTTGAAGATTAAGGGGAGTGATGTGCCCAAGATAGCATTCTAGACAAGGTATGGCCACTTCGAGTTGTTGCTTATGTCCTTTGGATTGACAAACACTTCAGCCTCATTCATAGAGCTCATGAACCAGGTATTCCATGAGTTCTTAGATACGTTTGTCATCATTTTCATCGATGACATCCTCATCTACTCATCCAATGATGCCGCCCATGCTGAGCACCTTCACTTGGCATTGTAGAAGTTGAGATAGGAAAGGTTGTATGCCAAATTCAAGAAGTATGAGTTTTGGCACAGACAAGTAGCATTCTTGGGGCATATTATATCAGCTGAAGGATTAGCAGTGGACCCTGGAAAGGTCAATGCAGTCATGGACTAGAAGACACCCACCTCAGTAACAGAGGTTAGAAGTTTCCTTGGACTGGCAGGCTATTACCGACACTTCATTGAGGGTTTTTCCTGCATTGCGATCCCACCGATGGGATTGACCAAGAAGGGTGTAAAGTTTGAATGGTCAGATAAGTGTGAAGAAAGTTTTTAGAATCTCAAGGAGAAGCTCATCTCTGCTCTAGTTTCGACCATTTCATCTGAGAAAGGTACATTCACTGTTTTTATGGATGCTTCCAAATTTGGCTTGGGCTATGTACTTATACAAGATGACTATGTTGTGGCTTATGCTTCGAGGTAGTTAAAGGCGCATGAGAAGAATTACCCCACTCGTGACTTAGAGCTTGCAGCCATTATTTTTTCCATAAAAATATGGAGGCACTAATTATATGGTGAAAAGTTCTGCATAATGTCGGATCACAAGAGCCTGACCCATTTATTCAACTAGAAAGATATAAACATGAGACAACGAAGGTGGTTAGAGCTGTTAAAGGATTATCTACATCAACAAGTATCACCCTGGCAAGGCCAATGTGGTGGTTGATGCTCTCACCCAAAAGGAGATGGTTATGGTGGAAGGGAAAACCTTTGAGTCAGCAGAACATGAGGTAGGGCGTAATATGGCCTATACGTTGGTTCCTGAACCTCCTCCCGATGCTAATGTCACACCCTAATTCTGGACTAACCAGAGTAGTGAAAAATAAATATTTAATCCAATTATCTTCAAATAAGTCAAGACATAAAATAAAATAATCAATTACATGTTCGGTAGTTAAAATAACTAAACTAATCAAAGACACATTGATTGCACTCGCATGAAGGATCATGCACATCTTTTACAGCTTCTACGTCCATAGCAGCAACCTGTCCATATGTCGGCACATTCATATAATCTTCAATAGTAGGACCTGCGTCATCAACTAAAAATATTCAACGTCGAAAGGGTGAGCACACATCACGGCTAATTGAGCAAATAAAACAATGCAACAAACATATGCATGCCTTTAATTCATATCTTTGGTATGGTTTTTAAGTTTGTAATGTTCTATAGAAAGGATTGGTGGCCCCCGTACCTTTATATACGAGTGTGTGAATCCGCCCAATAGATCAAACACCATTGCCGTCCAACATGCACCCACCATAGAATAGAGATAGAGCTAAAGTATCTGGATCACACACCGCCAACACTTCTCCTGATGCCCTACACATACCAACACATAAGCCCCTATTAGTGAGGGCTTGCAAACTGGGCTCCCAACTAATCAATCCTAATGCCATCCAGTGTATCCAAGGCCTCACCCTAGCATCCCTCAATACATCCATAGAGATAGGGCTAAGGCCCCCCGACAGAGTCATAGACCACACGGTCCGAGACCACCTCCCCTGATGCCCTACGACGTAATAGTTCTACTAAGGTAATAGTGATACGACGATGTCAGTGGACAAGACTTGAGTAAAGATAGAGCTAGAGTCCAGTGACTAGGATGAATCACAATGTCATGTTCTCCCCTTGATGCTCCCCTTGTATCTAACACACTAACTATACCCACATAATCACATGCCTATTCCAAGCATCATCTGTCACACCCCAATTCTGGATTAACTAATGGTGTGATGAAATGTCATAGGAACCAACGGTTTAAACTAGGATCTTGTATAGGCTGTGCCAACATTCTAAACCAAACACATATTCCTGGTCACTGTGTATGGTAGACACTGTGTTATGGCTAACAGGTGTTAGAGATACACTGTTGCTACCAATAGGTACTATACTTGGTTTGACCTGGAGGTGTTGATGTAGCATTGGTAACTTGGGTAGCGATTCCCATGGTAACTTACAAAACTGGAATAATCTGTTGTTGTTCTTGTATTTTGCCAGACCAAATTCATTACAATCGTGGCCAAGGCATTTGGTGGTCTAGATAGGTTGGCTGGAGTGGCCTGGTTGTTCATCCCTTTTTTTATTTGCTCTAGTCTGATAATCATTATTTGGTATTTTCTCATATGGGTTCTCATTACCCATTCTCTACCCAGATGGTGGTGGGGTGGGGTTGCAGCATCTTCTTAATGCTCAGTGGTGATGGATCAACATGTGGCAGATCTCATTCTGAGTCTCCACATCACCCAGGAGTATAGATTTATCTTCTTTTATGGTTACTCTTATTTTTTGTGTATGGCCATTGTTCTCCTATCTCTGTTGGATTCAGCCCAAGATCTTTTCCTTGACCTCTATAGGGATTTAGGCGTTACTAGTCATTTTTCTTTTTCATCTGTCTTACATAGAGTTTTACATCTTGTGAGTATCAACTCAGTATTCTATTTTTTTCTGTTTTATTGAAGCTTCCTTTTTACTACTATACTATATCCTTTGTATACTCAAGTAATTATTTGACTTGTAGACCGTGCCATATGTTATTTGTTTATCAGGATATATTTAGATTTTCTTTTTCTTCTGTCTGTATATACATATGGTTCCACCTTTTATACGTACATTGTTATCATATTTAAGTTCTGTCTCAACCAACACGGGCACTTATGGTGTGTTTGTATTAAAGTTTTTAAATTTAACCTAACTCAGTTCATGACTCTTGTGGAAATATTTAGGTTTAATGGGCAGAGCTTGAGAGCTCTGATACCAAGTTGTTACACCCCAATTCTGGACTAACTAGTGGTGTGATGAACCATCATAGGAACCAATGGTTTAAACTAGGATCTCGTATAGGCTGTGCCAATATTTTAAACCAAATACACATTCCACAATAATAATCAGAGTAAATAAGTAAATAACGAAAGTCTTATTAATAATGAACTGAGGTTTAACACGATAAATAAATAGTTAACAAGTTATCTCCAAGTAACCAAAATGTAGTTAATACTTATTACAAATACCAAAATATAAAAATTAACCACTAAGCGTAAACATCGATGAAACACTCGCTTGACGAGTCCTCCACAACTTACTTAGCTACCACGTAGTTATACATTGGTGCATTCATGTAGTCTTCAATGGTAACCTGCATCATTAGCAATTAAAAGAATAATGTACGCGAGGGTCAGCTCTCCTACATGAGCTCAGTGAGTAAACAAAACAATGTGCAAGCATATCCATGTATTCAATTCATATCTTTGGTCTGGTTTTAAGTTTGCAATGTGCTATAGAAAGAATTAGTGGCCATCGCACCTCTATACACGAGTGTGTGAATTCGTCTAATGGATCAAATAGCATTGCCATCCCATATGCATGCACCATGGAATAGAGATAGGGCTAAAGTGTCCAGATCACACACCGCCAATACTTCCCCTGATGCCTTACCCATACCAACACATAAGCCCCTGCTAGCAAGGGCTTGCAAACTGGGCTCGCAACTAACCAATCCTAATGCCATCAAATGTATCCAAGGCCTTACCTAGGCATCCCTCAATATGTCCATAGAGATAGAGCTAAGACCCCCCGACAGAGTCAGAGACCATACGGTCCGAGACCACCTCCCCTGATGCCCTACGATGTAATAGTTCTGCTAAGGTAATGGAGATATGACGATGTCAGTGGGTAAGACTTGATAGAGATAGAGCCATAGTCTGGTGACCAGGTTAAATCACAATGCCACGCCCTCCCCTCAATGCTCAACTCGTATCCAACGCACTAACCACACACACAATCACATGGCTATTCCTAGCATCATCATCATCATGTTATAAATAGATGAAAATAAATATGCATGCGTAAAATATAACAGTAATATTGGATGAGATGTGAGATGCACTTTACAAGCAAGCAAGCATAGAATCATTCATGGCATTGGACACAATGAAATAAAATAGCTTGTTATTATCCAATTAGTTTAGGTCTTGTTCCCTCACCTTTGATTGATGTTTCTTCCTTTCCCAAGCTTTGGAAGTCACTTTGAATCTATTGGAAACCTAAACAATTAATGTATTTAAGTTAGGATTCAAGTTTATCAAGTTACAATAGTCAAAAACCTTATCGGATCTCAAAATATACTTGTTGTTATCGTATGGTTGATACCTTATGGTCACACTATATGCGACCATACCTGCAACTATACGTTTCCTGAATTCTTCCCAGATGGCTGTGGTCAACTCTCTTCTCATCCAATGGTCGATCATAGTTAAGACCATACGTAGTCAGGTTAATTTTTACTTCTCATACGAGTTCCTCCTCTTGGCTCATCAATGGGATTTACCTTATAATTATTCTATGGCCTTTAATCACAGTTTATCCTTATCAATTATTCTTAGCCTATTCTGTTATGGTTTTGCTTAGAAATTCCATAATCAAAATTGTTGTATTAGGTTCAACATGTCAACTTGAAAAGAACCTATTCTATCTGATCTACCCTACAGAGTCAAGTCCATACCTTAAGCTTGCTGTAGAGAGAGAACTCTTCTATGCAAAAACCTTCCTCTTAGCCTTCTTCTCCAAATCTCCTTATCCTTCTCTTCCTCTCTCTCTTTCTCTCTTAGGTTTAGAGTTTCAATTTGGGTTCTAAAAAAGTGAGAGAGGCTAAGGGACGTCCTTTTTATAGAGAAAAACCTCCATATAGAGTCCTCTTTCAATTAGGAAAGAGTCCTCCTCAAATTAGGAAAGTTTCCTAAACACGGAGTCAGTTCTGGATTCGTACGGTCCGTCATGTGGTCACATAATCCATCGCCCATACAACCAAAACATGCGACCATACATTGTGCAGTTACAACTTAGTCGACCATACGGTCGACCATACCCCTCAAAAATGAGACCATATGTCTAAAATTTTTTGGTTTTTAGTTTTTGACTGGTTGCTTCCATACAAACTTAAAAAGTTAACCACACCAACTAAATTTGACTTGTTGCTTATCTCATCTTGTGATTTCTTCATACAATTGGTTCACTTAAACTAATTATGATGGGAAGATTGATCACGACATGGGAATGTAAGGTTAGACCAGGTTCGTGGCATGCGGGTCATACATCATCATCATCATCTTGTTATAAATAGACAAAAATAAATATGCATGAGCAGTAATAACAAGAATATTGGATGACATGTGAGATGCACATTACAAGCATACAAACATAGAATTAATCATGGCATTAGACTCAATAAAATAATTTATTATTACCCAATTAGTTTAGGTCTTGTTCCCTCACCTGTTAACAATACTCCTCCTTCCAAGCCTTGCAACTCTCTTTGATTCAATTTAGTAACCTAGAAGTTATATGAATTTAAGTTAGGTTCATGTGTAATATGTTATAGTAGCCAAAATTGGAACAGATCATAGATAGGTGTCTGATAGGTCCTATGGTCTCATGCTGTGTCGACCATATCACCTATGATTGATACCCTACGGTCGCACTATATGCGACCACACCAGCAACCATACGCTTTTTGGATTCTTCCCGAATGGCTATGGTCGATACTCTGGTCATCCTATGGTCGACCGTAGCTGCGACCATATGATTTTTGGTCAAATCTTACTTTCAATCCGAGTTCCTCTTGAGTCAATTTCTTGGCTACTCACTTGGGTTCATCCGAAGGTTATCCTATGATTATTTATGATTTCTCACCAACCATTATCACTAAACTCATCCTTCATAGTTATCTTTGGGATTTACCCAAAGATCACAAGGATCATAATAGTTTGACATCTCCAATCCACAATAGATATCTTATTCCATAGGATTTGTATCTTCAGAGATAAGTTTCATACCTTGGCCTACAGTAGAGAGCCAAAACCTTCTTTGCACAACCTTCTTCTTAGCCTTCTCTCTTTCTCCTTCTCTTCCTTCTCTTCCTCTAGGGTTTGATAATGTTCCAAAAGAGTGAAAAAAGATTGAGGAATGCCCTTTATATAGAGAGAAACTCTCCATATAGAGTTATCCAACAATAGGAAAGAGATCCCCTTTTATTTGGAAAGTTTTCAAACTCCAAAGTTTGATTTGAGGTCGTACGGTCGGATGTACGGTCGCAAAATTCATCGACCATACACTTAAAAACATCGACCATATGCTTAATTATCAATGGTCTTTGTTTTTCATTGTATGGTCGACCACACCTTCCCAGGTTGTAAGACCCGTATCAAACTAACCCGGTCTTACCACCTTGAACCAGGTCTACCCATCATGGTCGAACCAAATGGATTACGTGCCTGAAGGAGATCACGATCTCAGGTATTAAACTGACCCAAAAAACACACAAAATAAGGGGAGGGTCACATACCCAGCAAGGGAGGGTCGGACCCCCCAGTATAAAAGTTAGACCCCCAGTTTTACATGGGGGGTTGGACATTTTAAGGACCAGGGGTCGACGGGGTCTCCGACCCCCCTATCGACCCCTGGTAGTCGGTAAAAACAGTTCGAACCAAAAATTAGGAAACTTTCATAATTCCAATGGGATTCCTTCCTAATCTCAATGGGACTTATTTTAGGAGTTTCTACTCCATAAATAGGACGTCCCTAAGCCTCTTTCACTCCTTTTAGAACCCAAATTGGATTCAGAGAAAGAGAAGAGAAGGAAAAGAGAAAGATAAGAGAAGGAAAGTGAAGAAGAGGACTAAAGAGTAGGCTACAGAGAAACCAGCCTAATTCTCAGGTATGGATACTATCTCCATGTAATTCTACAGACCTTAGAATAGATAGTGAAGAGGGAACGATCTAGGAGGAACCCAAATCATCCACCCATGGTTAGGTTTTCATGGAAAACCATGGGGGAAATCATGAAAGCCATAGAACATGTGTGGAATGGACTGTAAGAGCAAGCCATAGGACCCCAAACATGAAGAAGGGACTGAAGGAAGAAATATTGACAAAACCCACAGGGGGTTGCATGGGGGCTCGATGGCCAATCGACCCTACCAGACCCTGAGCATCGACCCCCAGTGTTTGGGAAGTCCAGAATAGGGGTGGTCGCACCCAGGGTCGATCAATCCTCTGACCCTAGCATCGTCCCCCAGTTAGCAGCATGCTTTTTAAAGTCTGAATTAATTCTTATTAAATTCTATCGACTTGGTTAGGTTTTCTAGTGATATAATATCGATATATAGATGATTCTTAAAGCTTGAAAGAGGACTTACGATCAAGTAAAGGTGAGGGAACAAGACCTAAACTAATTGGTTAATAATAAACTGTTTTACTTTTGAGTCCAATTCCATGATTGATTTTATGCGTGTATGATTGTTATGTGCATTCAACATGTCATCTAATATTTCTATTATTACTGGTCAAGCATATTTATTTATTGTTTATGATAATGATGATGATGATGATGATAGGAATAGGCATGTGGCTGTATGTGTGTGGTTGGTGTGCTTGATGCGAGCGAGTATCAGGGAGAGGTGTCATAGGCCCGGCCTCAGCACTCTATCTCTATCTCTAACTCAAGTCTTGTGTATTAGCATCGTCGTATCGCCATTACTTTAGCAGAACTATTATGTCGTAGAGTATCAGGGGAGGTGGTCTCGGTCCTTGTAGTCTCTGACTCTACCGGGGGACCTTAGCTCTATCTCTATGGGCGTTCTGAAGGATGTTGGGGTGGGGCCTTGGATACACTGTTTGGCATTAGGATTGGTTAGTTGCGAGCCCAGTTTGCAAGCCCTCGCCAGCAGGGGCTTACGTATTGGTATGGCACTGTACAGGGATAAACGTTAACCTTTGTTGTACAATGTTCATGGTAGGGTGGATGGGGACGACAATAAATGTTAACCTTTGGGTGGGCTTCCACACCTTGTGTATAGAGGAGGGGTCAATAAACTTATCCTTTGACCTCCAACCCTTTCTATTGCATATTGTAAACTTTAAACCACACCACAGATATGAATTGAATGCATGCATATGTATTGTTGCATTGTTTTGTTTGCTCACTGAGCCATGATGTGTGCTCACCCTCTCGATGTCGAATATTTTTACTTGATGATGCAGGTACTACCGTCGAAGATTATGTCAACGCTCCAGTGTATGGGCACATGACGGCGATGGAAGTTGAAGACGAAGTGGATGCGACTCCTCTTGCGAGTACAACTCATCCGTGTTTGATTAGATTTTATTTTAATTATTTGGATTTAGTAAAGACATGTAATTGATATTTATTTATGTCTTAGTTGATACAGAATAATTTGCTACTTAAATATGATTATCACATCTAGATTTCTCAGTTCGTTTTACTATAAGACTTTCGCTATTGTGTATTTTACTCTGATTATGAATGTGGATGTATGAGGTTTAGATAAAATGGATATAGCCTACTCGAGATCCTGATTGAATCGTTGGTTTGCTAGCGGTTCATTACACCATTCTGAGTAGTACGGAATTAGGGTGTGACAACTTGGTATCATAGCATCTCAGGCCTTGTCCGCTAAACTAGCATACCTTCACGACGAATTGTGAACTGAGATAGGATAAAAGTAAAAACTGTAATATTAACACACTATAAGCACAAGTGATGTTTGAGACCAAATTTGAAAAGAGAATAATGCATCTATTAAAGGGAGAATAATTTTAAATACAATGAGAGAGAAACAAACGTATATAAATAGCTAAAGCAGAGTACAGTCCACAACACGGACAGTTACTCTGTAGTACAAAGAAAGAAAATAAATACAATCATGAAGCTGGAGGTGAAGGAGGAGGCGGTGCCTTACGGTCTCTGTCATAATCCTCAGCGTAGACTCTAGTCAACCAGGCTACCTAAGTCTGGGTCGTTTGAAGACTAGTTGTGAGACCAACGAACCGCTGATCAGTCACACACTGATCACCCAAAAGCTCCTCCATACGCATATCTGACCGGTGCTGAGCATCTATGAGCTCTCCCATCCTCATGTCCAATATGCGCTGG
>JAMYWD010001771.1:0-25000 GCA_028583415.1 Protea cynaroides
GCGTCTAGTAGCTCATCCACTCTCACACATTGAGCGTCTAGTAACTCCCCCATCCTCAGATCAGATCTGCGCTGAGCCTCTCTGATCTCATTTCATATCTCCATCATATCAGAAGGTGGGTGTGAAGGACCAGCCGCATGAGAAGGACCAGCCGCATAAGAAGTACTAGCTCCAGCAGCATGTGTAGGTGAAGGAGGTGGTATGGAGTCCACATCCATGTACAGACGGTCATCATCATCAGCAGGCTCCCTATGAACTCCAACGGCTGCTGCTGCTACCTCAACGTCAGCCATCTCTACGTGAGTCCGAGGGCGCACCATCTTGTTTCTCTCCTCATCACTGACATGGGCATCCTGCATGCCCATCTTGCAAATAGCCTCCCAATACAGAGGCGATGAGAAGGATTTCTCCTAAATCTTCTCGTCCAATAAGTCAATCCCCAGGCGGGTAACCAGCGTAGTGATCATATGTCCGTAAGGAAGTTTGCCATTGTGACTGGGCAACGTGGCACTGATCATCGTACGCATGATGATGTATGGAAGGCAGACGGGCTGCCTAGGGCATATACAGTATAGGAGATACTGGGTCAGTTGGGAGATCCTCTCGTAATGACCACTATGTGGTATCAGGTTATGCTGAATGATCTTGTAGTATACCCATGGATCAGAACGGAGATAACACGCTCTCATTTGCCAGTGATCAGGTCGGATGAGCTGACTATCGATCTCAGCCCTCATCTATAGAGAGAAGAACTGGGGCTCTCTAGTAGCACAGAAAACCATGGGGCCAACATAGGAAATGCCCAGTAGGTCGGCCAACTGCCGATAATCAAATGAGATGCCAACTCCATTAACGTAGTTCGTGATACGCAGCTCATTACCCCTCTCAACATCATTGTAATCCCCCACCACCTGGAGGTTACAATAGAACTAGCGTACCAAGTCAGGGCAGGTACAGGCATCATAGGTGATGACAGGAATCCATCCCATATCACCAAATGCTCTCTCCACATTGAACAAGGCTAACTCAGCCAAGTTCACCTTGCGACCTCCCTCTACCTTCTTGCGAGCGTAGTGGGCATACTGTGCCTCGGCTTCGTTGGAACAGAAACGAAGACTGTCGCGAACTCTGGGTACCTTGGTATGGGCCATAATATCTACAAACCACAAGGAAAAACAAATAATGTATTAGTAAGGTAGAAAAATTCAAAATTTTGACATAATAACAATGTAAATTGGACAAAAAACCTCACTTTTCACCCATACACGTGGGCAGGAGGACTTACATAGATCCTAAACAACTTGTGAGACTTAAACAAGCGGAAATTGCAACTAATTTGATTGAATTGCAAGAAATTTCAAGAAATTCAAAATTTTGCCAAAATTAGGGCAAAAAGTGAAAATTTCGAGTTTTGCGATAACCAACCGATGAAACTCAAATGTTTTTGAGGGATTTCATCCATTGACTCACCAACAACAAAAGCCCCCAATAAAAATCAAATTTTTACGGCTGGAAAAAGTTTATTTGAAGAAAACGAGATATACGGGTGAAAACCTAGAAAAAGAAAACCTAAAAACATGTAAAGGTAAGATACATACCTGTAAGGAAGGTGTAGACGTCGAAACAAGGAACCCAAATGGCCAATGTAGCAGAGTTGGCACTGTAGCAACTCAGAGGAAGGAGACGAGTCGAAACGAAGGAGGAAGAATGGGAAATGAACTCAGAATCGGACCTTAAAAATCTGATTTTTGGTCCGGGGGTCGGAGCATTCGATTAGAACAATCGACCCCCATATCGACCCGTAGCTCTCGGGAACCTGATAGAGAACCAGGGGTCGCACCCTGGGTCGGACATACTCCGACCCCCCCATCGACCCCCGGCTCTCGGGAAAATGGGTGATTTCCCAGGGTCGGATATTGAGGGTCGGATAACCATCGACCCCCACCATCGACCCTGCATAGAAAAGACAATATTTTTTCATAGAATGATCTGAAAATTTTGAAAATAACATCGGTTAGCGTATCTACATGAAGTATAAATGATTGTTTCATGTATTTTATTGATTTTCAGGCATCACCATTATCAGAGGGAAAATATGGCTGGGCGTAGAGTAACCAAGCAGAGCCGAAACGTAGTTCCACCACCACCACCCGTGGAGGAAGCCAGTCAAGAAAATATATATGCACAAGGTAATCCGCAGGTTGCACCACCAGTAAACCAGGGTCAGGAAAATCCTACAAACTTGCCACCTCCACCACCGAAGCTAGCAACCGTGGTTATGAACCTAGCGCAACAGCTGCAACAAATGCAACAAGCACAGGCTCAAATGCAAGCAGCAATGGGAATGATGTTTCAGACCACACATGCTACACCAATGCCGACTGGACAAACAAGTGCAGCACTGGTGGGTAACCACCCAGCACCTCAAACACCTCAACCACCAGCTGCACAGATTCTAGTACCAGGTCCTGAAGCAGTTCAGGTTAATTACCAGTACCCACAACCTATGTTTGGGGCATACCCTCAAAATCAAATGGACCACTCCCGACTGGTCGAGCGATTCTTAAAGATGAAGCCCAAGGAGTTTAGCGGTAAACCGTCCGATCCTTTATGGCCAGCACATTGGATCGACGAGATGGAGAGGAATTTTCTAATAATGACTATTACAGAAGAAGAGAAGGTATTATGTGCCACCTTCATTCTAAAAGGTGATGCACATCATTGGTGGAAATCTACTAGGGCCTACCTATTAACCAAGCACGCCCTATTGACCTGGGCTATATAAAAAGAAGCTTTCTTTGAGAAGTACTTCCCCGAAGCTTCAAAGATTCTATGGAGAAGGAGTTCCTGAGTTTATATCAGGGACAGATGTCCGTGGATGCATATCAATAGTGTTATGAGGAGCTATTTTTCTTTGCACCACTCAGCATGCAAGAAGAAGACACTAAGACCCGTAGGTTTGTCATGGGACTTAGAGGAAACATCAGAGAGCATGTTCTAGGTTTGGAGAAGAAAATATATAATGAAGCTGTGCAAATTGCTCGAGTTATAGAATCGAGCCAGAAAGAGATTTATTTCATGAAAAACTGAGGTATAACAAGGCCAGCTGGAAATGCATATAACAGAGGGAATAACAAGACATTCAAACCCTTCCGTGCTCAAGGCTTTACTGCTGCACCCAAGACTACCCTAGTAGCTCAACAGCAGCCAAAGCCAAATATTGAAGGTCCAAAATGTTATAGCTACAATCAAGCGGGGCATATGGCAAGGGAGTGTCCTAAGCCCAGGAAGCAAGTACATCAAGGACGAGTTTATGATGTTACATCTGAGGTTGCTGCCGCATCACCCGATGTGGTCACAGGTATGACTGAAACCTTTTAAGTTGTATTACATTGTGTGAGCATGTAGACTAAGTTAAAATAAATCACAGGTATCGTACCTATAAATGACATACCCGCCAGAGTACTCTTTGACTCAGGAGCTACTCATTCTTTTATATCTATGTCATTTGGAAAGAAGCTGAATTTACCCTTCAAAACATTAGACTACAAACTACTTGCACGGTCACCGACGGGGTTAGAAGTGGAGTTAGAAAAAGGTTTTGGGCCATGTCTAGTTCTCATTGGTGAGAAAACCTTAGATGCAACCTTGATCCCACTTGGGATGGCAGACTTTGATGTCATCTTGGGAATGGACTGGTTTGCTTGGCATTCTGCGAACCTATTATGCGCCGAAAAGAAGCTAACATTTAAAGACAAAGAAGGAGCAGAATTCAGTTTTGCAGGAACCAAACTTCCCCGTAAATGCAAGCTTATACTCTAAGCACTAAAGGCTAAGAAGTGCCTTGAGGAAGGAGCAGTCGGGTATCTAGTGTCAGTGGTCGACCTCACCAAAGAAGCACCACGGATGGAAGATATTGATGTCGTGTAGGACTACCCCGATGTATTTCCTGAGGAACTACCAGGATTACCACCCGACTGAGCCACATAGTTTGTGATAGATCTTATACCTGGAGCCACACCAGTATCAAAAGAACCTTATCGAATGGCTCCTACTGAACTAAAGGAATTAAAAGTACAACTACAAGAACTACTAGACAAGGGTTATATTCGACCCAGTATATCACCATGGGGAGAGCCAGTATTGTTCGTAAAGAAGAAGGACGGTAGCGTTCGATTATGTATCAACTATCGGGAGTTGAACAAACTGACAATCAAGAATCGATATCCACTACTTCGGATTGATGACTTGTTCGATCAGTTGCAAGGAGCAAAAGTATTTTCTAAGATCGATCTTTGGTCAGGCTACCATCAGTTGAAGATTAAAGATGGTGATATTCTTAAGACAACTTTCAGGACCAGATATGGACATTATGAATTCTTGGTCATGTCTTTTGGATTAACAAATGCACCAGCAACGTTCATGAAACTTATGAACCAGGTTTTCCACGATATGTTGGATACGTCGGTTATTGTATTTATTGATGATATATTGGTATATTCCAAGGACAAGGAAACCCATATTAAAAATCTAAACGCCACTCTACAGCGTTTAAGGAAAGAGAAGCTATATGCTAAATTTACCAAATGTGAGTTTTGGCTAAGTGAAGTCGCCTTCCTAGGCCATGTAGTATCCGTTGAAGGAATCAAAGTGGATCCCAGCAAGATCAAGGCTATTGTAAAGTAGGAAGCACCAAAGAGCGTTGCAGAAATTAGAAGTTTTCTGGGTCTCGCTGGTTATTATCAGTAATTTGTGGAAGACTATTCCTGGATTACCGTGCCTCTCACCAGTCTGACTAAGAAAGGTGAAAAGTTTGTGTGGACGGATAAATGCGAGAAGAGCTTCCAAACCTTAAAGACCAGATTGATATCCGCTCCGATTTTGATTATTCCTGTTCCCGGACAGCCATTTACCCTATACACTGATGCGTCAGGACTGGGATTAGGATGTGTGCTTATGCAAGGAGAACAAGTAATTTCTTATGCCTCAAGACAGTTAAAGACACATGAGAAAAATTATCCCATCATGATTTGGAGTTAGCGGCAGTAGTACAAGCTGTCAAGATATGGAGACATTACCTATACGGGGAGAAGTTTCAGATTAAATCGGACCACAAAAGTTTTACTTATCTATTTAATCAAAAGGAGTTGAATATGAGACAAAGAAGATGGCTGGAACTATTGAAGACTATGATTGTGATATCCAATATCATCCGGGGAAAGCTAACGTAGTAGCGGATGCGTTGAGCAGAAAGGCAATGATAAAATCTCAAGGAGAGGTTAGCATAACTGTAGCAATGTGTACTACTGGAACGGTATTCAATCATGACAATGAGCAGTACGTGATAGATACAACGGATGGATCAGCCAACCAAGGGTTCATTCATCGGTTTTCCAATATGTTCGCTGCATTGAAGATTATGCCAGATATAATTGATGAAGTGAAGACAACTATCAAATCAGACCCTTACCTGAGAACGGTACAAGAAGACATCGAAAAAGGTAGAACTAACCCTGAGTTCACCTTGGACAAAGAGAAGGTATTGAAGTACAAAGGAAGAATATGTGTACCCAAAACAGAAAGTGTGGACATACCCGGGAAGCACAAAAATGTATCATGATCTAAAGAAATTATATTGGTGGAGAGGAATGAAAGCAAACATAGCTAAGTTCGTGTCTCAGTGTCTAAATTGTCAGAAAGTAAAGGCTGAAAGACAAAGACCCACAGGACTGTTACAGCTGTTACCAGAACCAGCATGGAAATGGGACTGCATCACTATGGACTTCGTCACAGGGTTACCATTGACTCCTCGAGTAGTTGACGCAGTTTGGGAGATTGTAGACAGCCTGACTAAAACAGCTCGCTTTATACCGATACGACCTCAGTATACACTAGAGAGGTTAGCAAAGCTGTAAGTGGATAATATTGTTCGATTACACGGTGTACCAGAGAGCATTGTGTCCGATAGAGATCCATGATTTACTTCCAAGTTTTGGGAAGGATTGCAAAAGGCTATGGGTACAACATTGAAGTTTAGTACTGCATTCCATCCACAGACAGATGGACAGTCAGAGCGTACAATTCAGATTCTAGAAGATATGCTATGAGCATGTGTAATTGATTTTAAAGGATCATGGGATGAAAAGTTACCACTGATCGAGTTTGCTTATAACAATAGCTATCAGGCTACTATACAGATGTCACCCTATGAAGCACTGTATGGCAGAAAGTGTCAAACTCCTTAATTTTGGAATGAAGTTGGGGAACGTAGTCTCGTTGGACCAGAATTTGTTGAGGAGACTTGTCGAGTGGTCGACATTATCAAGGAAAGAGTGAGAATAGCCCAGAATCGTCAGAAGCAATATGCAGATACTCGACGCAGAGATCTTGAGTTCGTCGTGGGTGATAAAGTATTCTTAAAGGTATCGCCTATGTGAGGTCTGAAACAGTTCGGACAGAAGGGGAAAATAAGTCCAAGATATGTCGGGCCATATGAGATCTTAGCCAAACGTGGAAAAGTGGCTTACCAGTTAGCACTACCACCATCTATTTTCAGTGTGCATGACGTATTTCATATTTCCTTATTGAAGAAGTATGTCAAAGATCCAACGCACGTTCTGACAGTAGATCTGCCTGATTTGACTGATGATTTGAAATTTGAAGTAACACCAACTGAAATCACCAGCCGAAAGGTTCAATGACTACACAATCGAGATATCTTTTATGTTAAGGTCACTTGGAGAAGTAGAGACATGGAAGAAATTACATGGAAAGAAGAGAATGCTATGCGAAAGCAATACCCTCATTTATTCGACTCAGAAGGTATGAACAATTTTGGGGACGAAATTTTTATAAGTAGGGGGGAGTTGTAAGACCCGTATCAAACTAACCCGGTCTTACAACCTTGAACCAGGTCTACCCATCATGGTCGAACCAAATGGATCACGTGCGTGAAGGAGATCACGATCCCAGGTATTAAACTGACCAAAAAACACTCAAAATAAGGGAAGGGTCGCATACCCAGCAAGGGAGGGTCGGACCCCCCATTATAAAAATCAGACCCCCAGTTTTACATAGGGGGCCGAACATTTTAAGGACCAGGGGTCGACGGGATCTCCGACCCCCCTATCGACCCCCGGTAGTCTGTAAAAATAGCTCGAACCAAAAATTAGGAAACTTTCCTAATTTCAATGGGATTCCTTCCTAATCTCAATGGGACTTATTTTAGGAGTTTCTAGTCCATAAATACAATGTCCTTAAGCCACTTTCACTCCTTTTAGAACCCTAATTGGATTGAGAGAAAGATAAGAGAAGGAGAAGAGAAAGAGAAGAAAAGAAAAGTGGAGAAGAGGATCAAAGAGTGGACTACAAAGAAACCAGCCTAATTCTCAGGTATGGATACTATCTCCATGTAATTCTACCGACCTTAGAATAGATCGTGAAGTGGGAATGATCTAGGAGGAACCCAAATCATCCACCCATGGTTAGGTTTTCATGGAAAACCATGGTGGAAATCATGAAAGCCGTAGAACATGTGTGGAATGGACTGTAGGAGCAAGCCATAGGACCCCAAACATGAAGAAGGGACTGAAGGAAGAAAAATTGACAAAACCCACAGGGGGTCGCATGGGGGGTCGATGGCCAATCGACCCTACCAGACCCTAAGCATTGACCCCCAGTGTTGGGGAAGTCCATAATAGGGGTGGTCGCACCCAGGGTCGATCAAACCTCCGACCCTAGCATCGACCCCCAGTTAGCAGCATGCTTTTTAAAGTCCGAATTAATTCTAATTAAATTCTATCGACTTGGTTAGGTTTTCTAGTGATATAATATCGATATATTGATGATTCTTAAAGCTTGAAAGAGGACTTACGATCAAGTAAAGGTGAGGGAACAGGACCTAAACTAATTGGTTAATAATAAACTTTTTACTTTTGTGTCCAATGCCATGATTGATTTTATGCGTGTATGATTGTTATGTGCATTCAACATGTCATGCGATATTTCTATTATTACTGTTCATGCATATTTATTTATTGTTTATGATAATGATGATGATGATGATGATGATAGGAATAGGGATGTAGATGTATGTATGTGGTTGGTGTGCTTAATGCGAGCGAGTATCAGGGGGAGGTGTCATAGGCCGGGCCTCAGCACTCTAGCTCTATCTCAAACTCAAGTCTTGTGCATTAACATCGTCGTATCGCCATTACTTTAGCAGAACTATTACGTCCTAGAGTATCAGGGGAGGTTGTCTCGGTCCTTGTAGTCTCTGACTCTACCGAGGGGCCTTAGCTCTATCTCTATGGGCGTTCTGAGGGATGCTAGGGTGAGCCCTTGGATACACAGTTTGGCATTAGGATTGGTAAGTTGCGAGCCCAGTTTGCAAGCCCTTGCCAGCAGGGGCTTACGTATTGGTATGGCACTGTACAGCGATAAACGTTAACCTTTGTTGTACAATGTTAATGGTAGGGTGGATGGGGACAACAATAAACAGTAACCTTTGGGCGGGCTTCCACACCCTGTGTATAGAGGAGGGGTCAATAAACATTAACCTTTGACCTCCAACCCTTTCTATTGCATATTGTAAACTATAAACCTGACCACAAATATGAATTGAATGCATGCATATGTATTGTTGCTTTGTTTTGTTTACTCACTGAGCCATGATGTGTGCTCACCCTCTCGACGTCGAATATCTTTAGTTGATGGTGCAGGTACTACCGTCGAAGATTATGTCAATGCTCTAGTGTACGGGCACATGGCAGCGATGGAAGTTGAAGACGAAGTGGATACGCATGACTCCTCTTGCGAGTGCAACTCATGCGTATTCGATTAGATTTAGTAAAGACATGTAATTGATATTTATTTATGTCTTAGTTGATACCGAATAATTTGCTACTTGAATATGATTATCACATCTAGATTTCTTAGTTTGTTTTACTATAAGACTTCCGCTATTGTGTATTTTACTCTGATTATGAATGTGGATGTATGAGGTTTAGATAAAACGGATATAGCCTACTCGAGATCCTGGTTGAACCGTTGGTTTGCTAGCGGTTAATCACACCATTCTGAATAGTGCGGAATTGGGGTGTGACATAGGTAGTCAACCATACACTTAGTTTTTAGTGTTTTTGAGTTGATTAGTTTACCTGGTCTCGTGGTCTATCTTCACAAGGTTGATCCACTCAATCCAGTAATGATGGAAGACCTAGCACGACACGATTAGACCGGTTAATGGAGTGCGGGTCTTACAGCTAAGCCTTCTATTACTGATGCTGTTACGACAAAGTAGATAAAGGCGACAGTTGAGCTGTTCTGTACCTTAACTATTCAGCCTACCTTGCTAGAAAAGATCAAAGATGCTATTGACAGTGATGCTCATTTGAAGACTCTTAGGCATGACCTTGAGAATGGAAAGCAAGACCCCAATTTCTTTGTTGACAGCAAGGGTTTGATCAAATATAGAGGAAGATATTGTGCACCTGAGTTTGCAAAAATTTTAAAGGAGATTATCATTATTAATGTTCATTCCTCTCCTTTCACAGTTCACAAAGGTAGCCTGTTTTGTAGCTGTTAGGCCAACATACACTATGGATAGGTTGACCAAGCTATATGTTGACAATATAATGAGATTACATGGTGTGCAAGAGAACATTGTATCAGATAGAGATCCGAGATTCACATCCAAGCTTTAGGATAGTTTGCAGAAGGCCATGGGCACCCAATTGAAGTTCAGTACGGTGTTTCATCCAGAGACTGATGGACAATCTGAGCGCACAATATAGATTCTGGAGGATATGCTTCGATCATGCACATTAGATTTCAAAGACAGTAGGGACAAGTATTTATCTTTGATAGAGTTGGCCTACAACAATAGTTTTCAGTATGGTAGGTGATGCAAGACTCCAATGTATTGGAATGAGGTAGGTGATCAAAGAATTTTGGGCTCTGATATTATACAAGACACTTGTGATAAAGTGGATCTAATCAGGAAAAGAATCAAGGCAGCTCAAAGCAGGAAAATGAGTTATACTAATGGACAGTGTAAGGATTTAAAGTTTCAAGTTGGTGACAAAGTTTCCTCAAAGTGTTGTTCCACAGTGGTATTCAATGCTTTGGCAAGAAGGGGAAGCTGTACCACACCCCAATTCTAGTCTATCCAGATTAGTGTAATGAACCGCCAATAAACCAATGGTTCAACTAAGATCTCCTATAGGTCGTACCCACCATATGAAACCATACACACATTTCACGATAATAATCAGAAGTAATAAACAAATAAGCAGAAGTTTTACAGGTAATGACCAGAGTATCTAACAATGATAATAAATAATTAATCTGATTATCTCCAAAACTCAAGTCATAAAAGTAAATAATCCATTACATGTTCCATTAATCAAATATAGCTAAACTAATCAAATATGCACTGGTTGGACTAGCATGATGAATCATGCACATCTTCAACAGCTTCTACCATGGCGTCAACATGACCATACGTCGGCACATTCATATAATATTCAATAGTAGGACCTGCATCATCAACTAAAAATATTCAACGTCGAAAGGGTGAGCAAATATCACGGCTCAGTGAGCAAATAAAATAATGCAACAAACAATAATTCATATCTTTGGTCTGGTTTGTAAGTTTGCAATGTGCTATAGAAAGGTTTTGTGGCCCCCGTACCTTCATATACGAGTGTGTGAATTCACGTAATGGATCAAATACCATTGCCATCCCACATGTAGAGATAGAGCTAAAGTGTCTGGATCAAACAATGCCAACACGTCCCCTGATGCCCTACCTATACCAATACGTAAGCCCCTACTTGCGAGGGCTTGCAACTAACTAATCCTAATGCTAAACAGTGTATCCAAGGCCTCACCCCAGCATCCCTCAATACATCCATAGAGATAGAGCTAAGGTCCCCCGGCAGAGTCAGAGACCACACGGTCCGAGACCACCTCCCCTGATGCCCTACGACGTAATAGTTCTACTAAGGTAGTGGCGATGCGAAGATGTAAGTGGGCAAGACTTGAGTAGAGATAGAGCTAGAGTTTAGTGACGAGATCAGAAACCACCATACCATGTCCTTCCGCTGATGCTCTACTCACATCCAATACACCAACCACACACATATAATCACATGCCTATTCCTAGCATCATCATCATCATCATGTTATAAATAAATAGAATTAAATATGCATGAGCAGTAATAGCAAGAATATTGGATGACATGTGAGATACACATTACAAGCATACACGCATAGAATCAATCATGACATTGGACTCAATAAAAGTAAACAGTTTATTATTAACCAATTAGTTTAGGTCTTGTTCCCTCACCAGTTAGCAATACTCGATCTCCTTCCAAGTCTTGAAATTCTCTTTCAATTAATTTAACAACCTAAAAATTATATGAATTTAAGTTAGGGTTTATATAAAACATGTTACAGTAGTAGGAAATCAAAATAGAGCACTGATAGTGTTTGATTGGTCTTGTGGTCTCATATTGTATCGACCTTACTGCCTACAATCGATACCCTATGGTCGCATATGGTGCGACCATAGCTGCAACCATATGATTCCTGAATCTTTTCAAATGCCTATGGTCAATCCTCTGATCAGGCTGGTCATGCTATTTTTGACCGTAGCTGCGACCTTGAGATTTCTGGTCACATACTACTTGCAATTCGAGTTCTTCCTGGGTCAAGTCCTCTGATCATCAATTGGGTTTGCCCTAAGGTCATCCTATGGCCATCATTAATAATTTCTTATAAACCCTAATCACCAAACTCACTCCTCATGATTCTCCTTGGGATTTTCTCAAGGAAATCACATGGATCATAATAGGTTAATATTGCCTATCTTTCATAAAAGTCTTATTCATTAGAGTTTACATCTCTAGAGATTAGGTTCATACCTTTGCCTGTGGTAGAGAGCCAATCTCTTCTCAGCAAGATCCTCTCCTTAGCTTTTTCTTCTTTCCCTTCTCTTCCTTCTCTTCCCTTCTCTCTCTCTCTAGGGTTTACTAATGTTCTAAAAGAGTGAAAAAGGGATGAGGGACGTTCTTTATATAGAGAAAAAACCTCTATATAGAGTCCCAATTTAATTAGGAAATAAATCCCTTAATTTAGAAATGTTTCCAAAACTCAGAGTCTGATCTGGGGTCTCACGGTCAATGGCTACGGTCGCAGAACCCGTTGACTGTAGGGTCAAAATCATCGACCGTGGGGTCTTAGATTTGTGATCTTCATTCTTACCACATGGTTAACCGTACCTACCCAGGTACCCAGGTATACAACCATATGCATACAGTTTTGGGTGTTGAGTCGATTTTTATACCTAGTTTGTGATCCATCTTCACAAGCTCGGTCCACTTGGTCCAGGAATGATGGGAAGACCTGGCATGACACAGTTAAACCGGGTTAATGGAGTGCGGGTCTTACAACTCCCCCCCTCTTATATAAATTTTGTCCTTGAAATTTACACATACCTTTTGAGTCGAATAGGTGAGGATATTGCTTCCACGTAGCATTCTCTTCTTCCCATGTAATTTCTTCTACATCTTGGCTTCATTAAGTAACCTTCACATAGTAGATGTCACGGTTGCATAGACGGTGCACCTTCCGGCTAGTAATTTCAAAAGGTATCACTTTGAATGTCAAATCTTTAATTAAATCTGGTGGATCCGCTGTTAACACGTGTGTTGGACCTCTGACGTACTTCTTCAATTGTGAAACATGGAATACATCATGTACACTAGACATTGATGGTGGTAGTGCTAACTGATATGCTACCTTTTCATGCCTTGTCAGAATCTCATAAGGTCCAATATATCTGGGACACAACTTTCCCTTCTGTCTAAACCTTTTAAACCACGCATAGGAGATATTTTCAAAAATACTTTATCACCTACGGTAAATTCAAGATCTCTTCGTCGATTGTCTACATATTACTTTTGACGATTCTGAGCTGTTCGGACTCTTTCCTTGATGATATCGACCACTTAACATGTCTCTTCAACAAACTCTGGTCCAACAATACTCCATTGTCCAACTTTGTTCCAAAATAAAGGAGTTTGACACTTCCTACCATACAGTGCTTCATAGGGTGACATCTGTATAGTCTCTTGATAGCTGTTATTGTAAGAGAACTTAATCAATGGTAGTTTTTCATCCCACGATCCTTTGAAATCAATTACGTAAGCTCGAAGAATGTCTTCTAAATTTGAATAGTATGCTCCGACTGTCCGTTTGTCTGAGGATGGAATGCAATACTAAACTTCAACATTTTACCCATAGCCTTCTGTAATCCTTCCTAAAAATTTGAGGTAAAACGCAGGTCTCTGTTGGATACGATGCTTTCAGGGACACCATGCAATCTGAAAATATTATCCACATATAGCTTAGCTAACCTCTCTAGGGTATACTGAGGTCGTATAGCTATGGAACGAGCTGTCTTAGTCAAATGATCTACAATCACCCAGACCGTGTCAACTACTCGGGGAGTCAATGGTAATCCGATGACGAAGTCCATAGTGATGTGGTCCCATTTCCATGCCCGTTATGGTAGTGGTTGCAACAATCCTGCAAGTCTTGACCTTTCAGCCTTTACTTGCTGACAATTCAAGCATTGAAACAAAAATTTAGATACATCCGCTTCATTCCTCTCCACCAATGTTGTTTCTTCAGATCATGATACATCTTTGTACTTCCAGGATATACCGAATAAGTGGTGGTATGGGCTTCCTTCATTAGTCTGTGTCTAATATCTAAATCTTCACTTTCAGGAACACATACTCTCCCTTTGTATCTTGTTACTTTCTCAGAATCCAAAATGAAGTCAGGGTTAGTCCTACCTTTTTCAAGGTCTTCTTGCACCGTTCTCAAATAAGGGTTTTATTTAATTGTTGATTTCACTTCGTCTAATAGATCAGGTACAATCTTCAATGTAGCAAACATGTTTGAGAATAGATGAATAAATCCTTGGTCAGTTGATTCATTTGGAATATCAATCATGAACTGCTCGTTATCATAATTAAATACTCTTTTTGTAACACATACTATAGCGTTTGCACTATCTTCTTCTTGGGATTTTGTCATAGCTTTCCTGCTTAATGTGTCAGCAACTACATTAGCTTTTCCTGGATGATATTGTATATCGCAATCATAATCCTTAAGTAATTCCAACCATTTTCTCTGTCTCATGTTCAACTCCTTCTGATTAAAAAGATGAGTGAGACTCTTATGATCTGATTTAATATAAAATTTCTCACCATACAAATAATGTCTCCATATCTTGACAGCATGTACCACCGCTGCTAATTGCAAGTCACGAATGGGATAGTTCTTCTCATGTGTCTTTAGTTTTCTTGAGGCATACGCAATTACTTGTTCACCTTGCATAAGCACACACCCCAAACCTAACCCAGATGCATCGATGTACAAGGTAAATGATTGTCCTGGAGTCGAAATAGTCAAGATGGGAGCAAATATCAATTTAGCCTTTAATGTTTGGAAACACTCTTCACATTTTTCTGTCCAAACTAACTTTTCTCCTTTCTTAGTCAGACTGGTGAGAGGTATGGCAATTCTAGAGTAATCTTCTACGAATCGTCGATAATAACTAGCTAAATCTAAGAAACTTCTAATTTCTATAACATTCTTGGGTGCTCACAATGGCTTCAATCTTGCTAGGATCCACTTTAATTTCTTTAGTGGATACTATATGGCCTAAGAAAGTGACTTCATTCAGCCAGAACTCACACTTAGAAAATTTTGCGTAAAGCTTCTCTTTTCGCAGTAACGACTCATCGATTTGTGAAGTTTTACTAGCGGCTGAATGAAGTCACTTTCTTTATTCAGTCAAAGAAACTCATGTCACAATTTTGCGTAAAGCTTCTCATCGATTTGTGACATGAGTTTCTTTGACCTGAAAGTATACTAGTATGTCATCAATGAATATGATGATAGAAGTATCCAACATATTGTGGAATACTCGATTCATGAGTTCAATAAATGTTGCGGGTGAGTTAGTTAATCCAAAAGACATGACTAAAAATTCATAATGTCCATATTTGGTTCTGAATGTTGTCTTCGGAATATCACCTTCCGTAATCTTCAACTGATGGTATCCTGACTGAATATCAATTTTGGAGAACACTTTGGCACCTTGCAACTCATCAAATAAGTCATCGGTCTGAGGTAACGGGTACTGATTCTTGATTGTATGCTTATTCAATTCTCGATAATTTATACACAGTCGAATGCTACCATCCTTCTTTTCATGAACAATACTGGCGCTCCCTATGGTGATATACTGGGTCTAATATAACCCTTGTTTAGTAATTTCTGTAATTATACTTCAGTTCCTTTATTTCAGTAGGAGCCATTCGATAGGGTGCTTTCGATACTAGTGCGGCTCCGGGTATAAGATCTATAACGAACTCTGTCACTCAGTCAGGTGGTAGTCCTGGTAGTTCCTTAGGAAATACATACAAAAATTCACCCATAATTTCAATATCCTCCATTCGTGGTGCTTTCTTAGTAAGGTCGACCATGGATACTAGATACCCAATTCCTCCTTTCTCGAGGCTTTTTCTAGCCTTTAATGCAGAGAGAATGAGTTTTCATTTACGAAAAAGTTTGGTTCTCACAAAACTAAACTTGGCTCCTTCCTTGTCTTTAAATGTCAGTTTCTTTTCCACACATAATAGGTTTGTAGAGTGACGAGCTAACCAATCCATTACCAAGTTAACGTCAAAGTCTTCCATCTCGAATTGGATTAAGGTTGCCTCCAAAATCTTCTCACCGATAAGAACTGGACATGGTCCATAACATTTGTATAATTTCACTTCTAATCCCATAGGTGATCGTACAAGAAGTTTGCAGTCTAAAGGTCTGAGGGATAGATTTAACTTCTTTCCAAATGACACAGATATAAAGGAATGAGTAGCTCCAGAGTCAAAGAGTACTTTAGCGGGTAAATCATTAATAGGTACGATACTTGTGACCACATCAGGCGATGCGACAGCATCCTCAGAAGTAACTGCATAAATTTTTCCTTGCTGTAGCTGTATCCTTGGCTTAGGACACTCTCTTGAAAAGTGTCCTACTTGATCGCAATTGAAGCATTTAACTCCAGCATTACTTTGCTTCTGTTGAGGTTGGGATGTTGGAGTAGTCTTGGCTGCAGCATTAAAGCCTTGAGTATAAAAGGGTTTAAATGTCTTTGGGTTCGCTCCGTTGTATGGGTTTCCATTGGGCCTCTTTAGACCTCTATTCTGAGCAAAATAACTTTCCCTCTGGCACGATTCCAGTACTCGAGCAATCTGTACAATTTCATTATAAATCTTCTTTTCCAATCCCAATACATGCTCACAGATACTCCCCCTAAGTTCCATAACGAGCATTCGGGTTTCGGTATTTTCCTCCTGCATGCTAGTGGGAGCAAAGAAAATAGTTCTTCATAATACTGTTGATATGCGTCTACAGTTATCTGTCCCTGATACAGACTCAGAAACTCCTTTTCCATTTGATCTTTGAAACTCCTTGGAAAATACTTCTCGAAGAAAGCTTCTTTATAAATAACCCATGTCAGTTGGGCATGCTTTGTTAACAGATAACTTCTAATTGATTTCCACCAGTGGTGTGCATCACCTTTCAACAAATATGTGACACATAATACCTTCTCTTCTTCATTTATAGTCATCATCATAAAGTTTCTTTCCATTTCCTCAATCCAGTGAGCTGGCCACAATGGATCTGATGGCTTGCTTGTGAATTCCTTCGGCTTTAACTTCAGGAAATGCTCGATCAATCAAGAGTGATCAAGCTGATACTGTGCATAAGCTCCATACATAGGTAGTTGGTACTGATGGTTACCTTGGTTATACCCGCCTTGTGGTGCTTCAAGGTTTTGCACTTGGCCTTGTACTGCAGGTGTTTGCGGTGCTTGAGGTACAGTATTGCTACCACCAAGTGCAGTACTAGCTTGTCCTGTAGGTAGAGATGTTGTGTTTGCAACTGGGAAATCAATTCCCATAGTAGCTTGCATGTTGGCTTGTATTTGCTATATATGCTGCATTTGCTGTGCCAAATTCATCACCACAGTAACTAATCCATAAGTGGTGTAGGTATGTTGGTTAGGTTGGCTTGGGTGTGAACATTCTGAGGTGTGGCATTTTGAGCTCCAATATTTCCTTCTTGTCCTTGCTGACCTTCATTGTCATTAGTCTCCATAGGTGGTGGAGATGGGTTTGCGTTCTGTTTCCTTCTGCTTACTATGCGCCCAGCCATTTAAACTCTTGGGTGGTATGTTATTGAAAGCTACACATGTGAGGCAAAATAGAATGGTAGTATTGGGTTAGTCACACAATGGAAAGCGAGAGTAGAACAAAATTAATAGGCAAAAGTTCAGACATAATCAAAATGCAGACAACAGTCAGTCATACGGTCGATGGCCTACGGTTGCATGTTGTGCTACCATAGGTGTGTCATTCAAAATCCTAGCAACTTACCGAGACCCTATGGTAAATCATGGTCGATCATGCGGTCGATGGTTTTGGTCGAATTGTGCAACCGTATGGTTCAAAATCAGGTTTTTAAACCTGTTTTCAAGATTTTTCCCTCTCCTTCTCCTTTTCTTTCCTACGGTCTCAACTCAACTTGCCACCACTGAGTTGCTACAATGTCTACTGTAAAAACTTGGTGATTTTTCCATCAATCCACAATCTCCATTCCATTCCTTGAGGTATGTTCTCTACTTTTCTCCATTTTTAAGCTTTCATACCTAGGGTTTTTGCCATTTGTAGGGTTTTCTTCTAATTAATATTTTTCTGTCCATAAAAGTTATATTTTTTATTGGGGGCTTTTGCTATTGGCCACGCAATGGATGAAAGCCCTCAAGAAAATTTGAGTTTCATCAGTTGGTTTGGTAAAAATTTTGAAATTCCCATTTTTGACCTAATTTTTGGGGGTTTTCACCAATTGTCAAAATTTCTTCAAATTCAACCTACCTAGTTAAAATTTCTGATTGTATGAGCCTTGCAGGATGGTTTGGGACCTATGCAAGTCCTCCTCCCCAAATGTTTTGGGTGAAAAGTAAGGCTTTTTCCCATTCCACGTCGTTATGCTGTCAAATTTTTAAATTTATCTATCTTGTTTTTCTTATTTTCTTCTCTTGCAGTTATCATGGTTTGCACTAAGGTTCCTCGAGTTCATGACCTACGTTGCTTCCGGTCCGTGGAAGCAGGAACACAATACCATTGGTTTAATCGAAAGAAAGTGGAAGGGGGTCGGTGTGTGAACTTCGCCCACTTAGCCTTGTTTGATGTGGAGAGGGCATTTGGTGATATGGGCTGGCTTCTAGTGATTCTATACGAGGCTTGCACTCACCTGGACTTGGTCAAGCAGTTCTATTGTCACCTATAGGTAGAAGGTGACCTAGAGGATGTTGATAAGGGTAGAGAACTTCGGATCACCAGCTGGGTGAAAGGGGTTCCGATCTCTTTCAACTGTCAGGAGTTGGCTGATCTCCTAGGCATCTCAAATGATGGTCAGTTGGTTTACTGTGCAACTAGGGACCCACAGTTTCTATCTACATAGGTGCGTGTAGAAATAGATAACCAAATTCTTCAGATGATCGCTTGGAGATGAAAGCAGTCAACCTGCGTCCAGAGACATGGGTCTACTATAAGATTATTTAGCATAACCTTATTCCTTAGGGTGGACATTACGAGTTGGTCTCACAGTTGACCTAGTACCTGTTGTACTGTATTTGTACTAGGCAGCCTGTCTGCCTCCCATATATTATTCTTTGGACTATGCATAGAGCTACGTTGCCTGACTCGAGATGTTACTTGCCCTATGGGCGGTTGCTCTCCATCCTACTCGCTCGTCTACAGGTGGAACTAGTGGATGAGAGGATCTTTGAAAACACCTTCTCAGTTGACCTTGATTGGGAGGCCATCAACAGGATAGGCATGAGAGAGATACAGGTCAGTGATGGTGAGAGGAATGCTATGAGACATCCTCTCACTTGGATAGTGATAGCAGATGCAGAGGCAGCAGCAGCAGCAACAGAGGCATAAGTGAGTGATGATGAGGAGGATGATGATTGAATTTACATAGATGTGGATGCCATCCCTCCTCCATCACCACAACATTCTATTAGAGCTGGCCCTTCTCGGTCTTTTCATTCAGCTGGCCCTTCATGCCCACCACTAGATGGAAAGATGGGGCTGTTATGTGAGATTTAAGAGGCTCAGTGCATGAATGATTGGAGAGTAAGAGAGATTCTAGATGCGCAGCACTCTACAGACCAACGGGGAGCGGATCTGACAGCTAGTCTCCGAGCCACTTAGACTCAGGTGGCCTGGCTCGCGAGAGTATATGCTGAGGACTATGATAGAGATCGTGAGGCACCTCCTCCTCTAGCACCTCCAGTCCCATGATATCATTTATTTCTTTTTCCCTTTTTATAATACAGAGTAACTGTCTGGATTATGGACTGTACTCTGATTCAGATGTATCTTGTCTTACTCCCATTTATATATATATATATATATATAATTGGTTTCCCATTTACATATATGCATTATTCTCTTTCTTAATTTATGTCTCATACAACACAGGTGCTTATGGTGTGTTCTTATTATAGTATTTATTTTTTTATCCTAACTCAGTTTATGACTCATGTGGAAGTAGTTAGGTCGATGGGTAGAACCTGAGATGCTCTGATACCAAGTTGTCACACCCCAATTTTGGTCTAACCAGATTAGTGTGATGAACCGCCAATAAACCAACGGTTCAACCAGGATCTCGTATAGGTCATACCCACCATATCAAACCACACACACATTCTACAGTAATAATTAGAGACAATAAACAAATAAGCAGAAGTCTTACTGTAAGACCCATGTCAATCTAACCCGGTCTTACCACCTTGAACCAGGTTTACCCATCATGGTCGAGTCAAATGGACCAAGGGCGTGAAGGAGATCGAGATCCCAGGTATCAAATCGACCCAAAAATACTTAAAATTGGGGAAGGGTCGCATACCTAGCTATGTAGGGTTGGACCTCCCAAAACAGAAAGTCAGACCCTCAGTTTTGAAGGGAGGGTCGGACAGCTTAGGACCCTGGGGTCGACCGGATCATCGACCCTACCATCGACCCTCGGTTGCCGTAAGAAAATAAAATTAGGAAATTTCCTAATTTTCGATTGGGATTCTTTCCTAATCTCAAAGGGACTTATTTTAGGATGTTCCTACTCTATTTAAAGGACGTCCCTAAGCCACTTTCACTCCTTTCACAACCCTAATTGAATTGAAAGAAAGAGAGGAGAAGGAAAAGAGGAAGAAGAAAGGCAAGGAAGAGAACTTTGCAAAAAGGAGAAGAATTTCAGAGAAAAACTAATCTTCTCAGGTATGGATACTAATTCCATGAGTTTTTACAGACCTTAGGATAGTTATTGGAGAGAGAGTGATCTCGGAGAAACCCAAACCATCAAGCTATGGTTAGGTTTTCATGGAAAAACATAGAAGAATGCATGAAAGCTCTCTAGGTGGTTGATTCGTGGTTCCAGACCATGGAATGAATGTTTAACGGAATGTAGAAGCAAGCCATAGGGCCCCAAACACGAAGAATGGATTAAAGAGAGGGAATTGGATCAAAGTGCACAGAGGGCCGCACCGAGGGTCGATGACCATCCAACCCTAGGTGTTCCTGACCATCGACCCTCAGTGTTCGGGAAGTTCAGAATCTGGGGAGGGTCACACCCAGGGTCGATCAGGACTCCGACCCTACCTCCGACCCTCAGTTAACAGCATGGTTTTTAAATTCAGAATTAATTCTAATTAAATTCTATCGACTTTGTTAGGTCTTCTAGCAATATAATAATATTATAAAGGTAATTTTAAAGCTTGGAAAGGTATCTATTAGCAAGCTAAGGTGAGGAACCAGAACTCCAAACTAATTGGTTAATAACAAAACTGTTTTCTTTTTCTTGAGTCATATGCCATGCATGATTCTATGCGAATATGTTTGTAATGTGCATACAGCATGCCATCCAATATTTCTATTACTTGTTCATGCATATTTCCTTTATTGTTTATAACTTGATGATGATGATGATGATAGGAATAGGCATGTGCTTGCATGTGTGTGGTTGGTGTACTTGATGCGAGCGAGTATTAGGGGAGGTGTGATGAGAACATCAATAAACGTTAACCTTTGGCGGGTCTCAGCACTTTAGCTCTTTCTCTAACTCATGTCTTGTGCATTGGCATCGTCGTATCGCCATTACTTTAGCAGAACTATTATGTCGTAGAGTATCAGGGGAGGTGGTCTCGGTCCTTGTAGTCTCTGACTCTACCGGGGGGCCTTAGCTCTATCTCTACGGAAATTCTGAGGGATGATGGGGTGAGGCCTTGGATACACTTTTTAGCATTAGGATTGGTTAGTTGCGAGCCCAGTTTGCAGCCCTCACTAATAGGGGCTTACGTGTTGGTATGACAATATATAGCAATAAATGTTAACCTTTGTTATATACTGTTCATGGTTGGGTGCATGTGAGTCGACGATAAACGTGATTTTCGGGTGACGTCACACACTTGTGTATAGAGGCGGGGTCAATAAATGCGACCTTTGGCTACCTAAACCTTTCTGTTGCATACTGTAAATTTTAAACCGGACCAAAGATATAAATTGATTTGCATGCATATGTATTGTTGCATTGTTTTAGCTACTCACTGAGCCGTGATGTGTGCTCACCCCTCGACGTCGAATAATTTTAGTTGATGATGCAGGTTATACCGTTGAAGACTATGTGAATGCGTTTGCGTACGGGAACGTGGCAGCGATGGAAGCTGAAGCTGATGTGGATACACACGACTCCTCTTGTGAGTGCAACTCGTGTGTATTTGATTAGATATTTTATAGGTTTCTTTATTGGATTTATTAGGACATGTATTTGGTACTAAAATATTTATATCTCAGTTGAAAATAGAATAATTTTCTATTAAATTATTAATATCATCTTAGTTTCTCAATTCATTTATTTATATGATTTCCGCTATTGTGTATTTACTCTGATTATGATTACGGATGTGTGTAAGTTTAGATAACGCGGGGATAGCCTATTTGAGATCCTGGTTGAACCGTTGGTTTATTAGCGGTTCATCACATCATTCTGAATAGTGCAGAATTGGGGTGTGACAACTTGGTATCAGAGCATCTCAGGCCCTGCTGCTGAACTAACATACATTCGAGACAATTGCGAACTGAGATAGGATTAAAGTAAAAACAGTAATATTAACACACTGTAAGCACAAGTGATGATTGAGACCAAATTTAAAAAGAAAATAATGCATCTATTAAAGGGGAAACAAGTTACATACAATGAGTGAGAGAAACAAAACGTATATGCATAACTAAAGCAGAGTACAGTCCAGAACCCGGACAGTTACTCTGTAGTACAAGAAAATTAAGTACGATCAAGAAGCTGGAGGAGAAGGAGGAGGCGGGGCCTCACGATCTCGGTCATAGTCCTCAGCATAGACTCTAGTCAACCAAGCTATCTGAGTCTGGGTCGTCTGTAGACTAGCTGTGAGATCAGCTACCCTCCGATCAGTCGCACGCTGTACCTCTATAAGCTCTCCCATCTGTGTGTCTGATATGCGCTGGGCGGCTAACAGCTCATCCACTCTCACACGCTGGGTGTCTAGCAACTCCTCCATCCTCAGATCAGATCTGCGCTGAGCCTCCCTGATCTCCTATAGCATCTCCACCATGTCAGAAGGTGGGAGTGAAGGACCAGCCGAATGCGAAGGACCAGCCTCAGGTATAGGATCCGCCGCAGAAGAAGTACCAACACCAACCGCATGCGTAGGTGAAGGAGGTGGTATCACATCAACATCCATATACATGCTGTCGTCATCATCGACAGGATCCACATGGGTTCTAGCAGTGGCAGCAGCAGCCTCGGTATCAGCCATCTCGATACGAGTGTGAGGGCGCACCATCGCATTCCTCTCATCATCACTAACCTGGGCATCCCGCATACCCATCTTGCAGATTGCCTCCCAATCTAGAGGAGACGAGAAGGTCTTCTCCTGGATCTTCTCATCTACCAGGTCAACCCCCAGACGGGTCAGTAGGACTGTAATCATGCGTCCATAGGGTAGATTACCCCTATGACTGGACAATGTAGCACTAATCATAATCCGCATGATGATGTATGGAAGGCAGACGGGCTGGCGAGTGCAGATACAGTATATCAGGAACTGGGTCAGCTGAGAAACCCTCTCATAGTGCCCACTCTGTGGGATCAGATTATGTTGGATAATCTTGCAGAAGACCCGTGGAGCTGGATGCAAATAACAAGCTCTCATCTGCCAACGATCTGGATGGAGCAATTGATTGTCGATCTCTACCCACATCTCCATCTCAACAAACTGGGGCTCTCCAGGCACACATTACACCATGGGGCCATCATGGGGAATGCCCAATAAGTCGGCCAGCTGCCAATAGTCGAAAGAAATATCTACCCCTTTGACGTAGCTGGTGATGCGCAACTCATGACCATGCTCAACGACATTGTAATTCCCCACCATCTGGAGATTACAATAAAACTAGCGCACCAAATCCGGACATGTGCACGCATCGTAGGTGATGACAGGGAGCCACCCCATATCACCAAAGGCTCCCTCTACGTTGAACACGGCTAACTCAGCCAAGTTCACCATACGACCACCTTCAACCTTCTTACGGGCATAGTCAGCATACCGTGCCTCGGCTTCATTGGAACGGAAGCGAAGGGGATCACGAACTCTGGGTACCTTGGTACGAGCCATGGTATCCGCAAAATAAGAAAGAGAAGGAAAACAAGGAGTTAATAGGATAAAAATCAAAAACTGGATTTAATAACGACGTAAGTTGACCATAAAGCCCCATTTCTCACCATACAAGTGGGCATGAGAACTTACGTAGGTTAAAATACATCCTACAACCCACATACAGTAGGAAATTTTAACTGACGATGTCCAATTTGAAGAAATTCAAGAAAAATAAAAAATGTCGACAAATTAGGGCAAAAAAAGAAAATTTGAAGTTTCTCGATAACCAACCGATGAAACTCAAAAAATTTTTGAGGGCTTTCGTTCCTCGAGACACCAATAACAAAAGCCCCCAATAAAAATCGAATTTTTATGGTTGGAAAAAGTTTAATTTGAAAAATACAAGTTAAATGGACAAAAACCTAGAAATAGAAACCTAAAAACAGGTAAAAATGAGAGAACATACTTGTATGGATGACGTGGACGTTGAAACTCGGACTAAAATTGACCCACAACAGTGGAGTAGCACTGTAGCAACTCAGAGAGGAGAGGCAAGTCGAAACGGGAGGGAAATAATAAGAAATTACCCAAAATCGGATCTTAAAAATCTTATTTTTAGTCCGAGGGTCGGCCAATTCGACTAGCACAATCGACCCTCCCATCGACCCTCGGCTCTCGGGAATCTGACAGAAAACTAAGGGTCGGAACTGAGGGTCGGATACCCATCGACCCTCGCATTGACCCTCAGCTCCCGGGAAGAACAGGTCATTCCCAGGGTCGGATACTAAGGGTCGGACATACCATCGACCCTCACCATCGACCCTGCATAGAAAAGAGTATTTTTTTTATAAAATGAGCTAGAATTGGAATTGATTATTGGTTAGCGTGCCTACATGAAATATAAATGACTTATCACCTAATTTGATGATTTTCAGGCACCACTAATCACAGAAAAGAATTATGTTTGGACATAGGGTGACCCGACGGAACCGAAATGCCGTCCCACCACCACCACCCGTGGAGGAGACCAGTCAGGAAAATAATTATGCACCGGGTAATCCAGCACAGGCAAACCCTACAAATTTGCCACCTCTACCACCAGAGCTAACAACCGTGGTGATGAATCTGGCACAACAGTTGCAGCAGATGCAACAC